>CM040768.1:51831791-52100573 GCA_022829085.1 Abramis brama | reverse complement strand
CGTGCAACCAGACATTATGCTCATTTGAGATTTCTCTGGGTCGCCGTGAGAACGGTGGTTGCGCGCAGGCGAGCGGGTAGATATACCGGCTCGTTGGCTGCGAGGTAAACATCTGCAGTAGCCATGGCAATGGGGACTGACAGAGCGTGAAGCTTTGACGGTGGTCCAACCGCAGCGGGACTTAACCGTCTTTTCTTCCCTCGTGTATAGAGGCTCAATAATAATCAAGCACCATGAGTAGGAGGGGTGCGAGAGGCGGGTTCGCTTTCTGTATGTAAGAAAAGCTGGCCGCGAGCTCGGAGAAGCGAACAGCATAAATTTTATCTGTTGCGAGAGCCGGAATCGAACACGGGTCTCTGGTGCGAAAGCCTATAATTCTGCCACTGTACCACAGGGGAGAAGGCAATAGCTTTCGGTTAGCGCGAGCATATAAGTGAGCGACCTCAAGTTTGTTTGCAGGCGTGCGTGTAATAAAAACAGGCTCGTTTACTGCAATAGTAATATTTCCAGCCGCCTGAACTTAAGAGCGGACTGAGAAATGTGTGAGAATTGGCGGTTTGTCCGGCCACAGCGGGACGAAAACACTCTCTCTCCTCTTTTCGCCGGTGAGTGAGGCGCGCGCGCTGAACGTTGCTCGTGACCGTCCGCTCTGTCATCCCTTGTGAACGGCTCAATCTGCGCGGCCCAACAAGGGGGAGAGCGGGTTCGCTTTCTGTAAATAAGAAAAGCTTGCCGCGAGCTTGGAGAAGCGAACAGCATACATTTTTATCTGCCGCGAGAGCCGGGATCGAACCCGGATCCCTGGCGCAAAAGCCTAAGATTCTGCCACTGAGCCACAGGGGAGAATACACATTTGTTTTTGGTTAGAGCGAGCATATAAGAGCGTCATGTCTTGCGACGGCGTTTGCTTGCAGGCGTGCGTGTATTTATAACAGGCTCGTATACTGCAATATGAACAATTCCAGTCGCCTGAACTCAAGAGGGGACTGAGAAATGTGTGAGGAATGGAGGTAGGTCTGGCCAGGGCGGGACGAAAACACTCTGTTCTCCTTTCGCCGGTGAGTGACGTGCGAGGACGGAGTAGCTTTCTTGTAACGTAAAGAGAGCTCCAGGACCGTCCGCTTCTGCCATCCCTTGTGAGCGGCGCAGTAGCGCGGCTCGAACAAAGGGAAAGGAAGCTCGCTCCAAGACCGTCCACTTCTGCCATCTCTTGTGAGCGGCGCAGTAGCGCGGCTCGAACAGAGGGAGTGTATCTATCTCATTCGCCTCATCCCCTGACGCGGCGGCGGTGCGGGCGAGAGCCGGCGGTTGAACGGCCGGGAGGGGTGGCGGAGAGAGCGAGCGAGAGAGAAGCTCGAGGGAGAAGTTCCAGCGAGCTCCTCAGTCACATCAGTGTCCGGAGGTCTCTGCGAGCGGCGCTTCTTCTTGCGCGGCCCAGCAGGGACAGGCGGAACGACAGCTTGGTCGAAAACTTCAAGTCGAGCCCGCAGGGTCGACATTGAAAGTTCTTCGCACTCGGGGCAGCCGCCCGTAGAGAGTGCGGTGGCGGCGTGCTCGCGGCCCAGGCAGAGAGCGCAGATGAGGTGGCGGTCTCCGTTGCTGAGCGGGGCGCGGCACAAGCCGCAGGAAAAAACGAGGCATTTTTAGAAAAACGCCTCGTGCTCTTTTAGAATGAGAGAAAGTATGTGTCGCAGTAGGCGAACACACACAGCAGTAAAAGGATATGTCGCCGGATAGCGTAGCAGGCACGGATGGCTGAAGGCGGCGAAGGCGGCCGGCTTCTTCAGGCGCTGTCCTAGGCTTGCTGGTCGCTGGTTTCAACGGCGGCGGCTCTCAAGATCCAGCGATGCGAAGAGCTTCGCTGAAGACAAGAAAATCAGATATTCAGCCTGTGAGCCTTCGTTATATACACTCTGGCCACACCCATCTTGACGGTTAGAAGGGTGTGGAGGGCGCGAAGTGCCCTCATTGGAGGCCACGTTTCACGAGGCTCACTGATAGGCTTAAGCAGTTGCCGCCGAGCAGCCAATGAGCACGCTTATACAGCCTGCCTTGGTCTGCCGGCTGCCGCACTGCGTTGACAATGAATACAAAATTAAGGATAATTTTTGGCTTCAGATCTCGAAGAAAGAAGACTTTCCCATAGCGTAAGCAACTTACGCAATACGAGAGAACCTCTCGTAAGAGAACTGAGCGTTCGTTTTAAAGGGAAAATTTCCAAATATATTTTATTTATTTGTTATTTATTTGTTAGCCTATGCTGTTGTTATTCTGTCTTAATCGTTTTGTTAATTCAAGTTTAATACTATGCAGGAGGTTTTTTTTATTGTAGCCTACTATTTTATTGTTGTTGTGTTTTCATTAAAAAATAACAATGAACCGCATTCGTTTGAAAGGTTAATCCATAGGTCAGGGAACCACAACTGGCGGCCCGCGGCCATGAGATAAGTTGTGTTATCTCATCCGTCTTATTCGCTTTGCTAATAACGAATAGGCTAATGTTAATTAAAATTGTTCAAAGAGTGGAGGAAGATGTTGTCAAACATTAAAAAAAATCTAAAATAAGCGCTATATGCTGAACGTACCCTCGTGCACTGTTCGATTTCCTTAGGCTAGGCCTACTTACGGAGCGGGTCAAATTGACAAATTGGTCAAATTGTTTTTTAACCATTTTTAAAACCGTTTTCTTTTTATAAACAGTATAGGCCTACTGACTTTTTTTGCATAATTTTTTTTTACGTTTTCATTTTTTCTTATACATTTTATGCTTATAACATCATAACTAAACAATTAAATGTAGCTCTATAATGAAAATACTTATTTAAATGTCAATCTTTGGGAGCTCATTTTTCCTGCTGTCTATGCCAAAGTCTTGTGCCACACTAAGCAAAATTGTGGGAAAGCTCATTATTCACTCACATGGGAATGAGAAACAAAACATAACAAAAACATACATCAAATAAATGTTTTTTATTTATTTATTGGCTCTGTAAAGCTGCCTTTGAAAATCATAAAAGGTTAAAAGCTAGGTATTTCAGATATCTTGAATATAGAAATGAGAGCTTATTTGTCTGACAAAGATTTTCATCTGTAATTTGCAATTAATTCTGAACAACGTGATTTAGCTTTTTCAAGTGTGTTTGGATAGGGTTAGATCACTTTTAGACACTTGCACTTTAGAACTGGAGTTGAAGTGCCCTGTCATACAAACACATGTGTCCATACAGTTGCTTTTGAATAGCTGAGGGACAAATTGACCCGGGCGGGAACATCACAAATGTGTGGTGTGAAAACGAACCAAAACGCCTGAAAAATGCTACAAAGTATAATTTTTCTCCCTTGGTCCGGAATGAACGGAACTACAGATGTGAAAGCACCCTAAACGGTTCAAATTGACCCACAACATAACAAGGGTTAGGGGTGCTGAGGGGGACCTCTGGCGTGGAGTCCGGAAGAAAAAAAAATATGGATGGTAAAAATCAAGTTTAAACAAACTCGTGTAGTGTTTTGGCTATGCATACATATTACGTGTGTTTGTGGTTGTATTTTACGCTGTAGGCTACAATTACACTGGGTCATCAACATAGCCCAGCACAGTTTTAACTCCCGCATCCGCATAGTATTAAACTTGTAGAATAAAACAACAGCATTAGGCTAACAAATAAATAAAATATATTTGGAAATTTCCCTTTAAAACGAAAGCTCAGTTTTGTGATCACACTGTTATTTCACCGTTTTGTTGTTGTTTTCAAAGTCAAACTCACTTTTATATTAAACAAATAAATATTTCTTTACTAACAAAATCTTGTGCTTTTTCCTCCGCTATCGTCCTGTCAATCATCTCGCTGTCTCACTCTCGCGGCTACAGTTACAGTACAATTTTATTTACCATCATCGCGGTACAAAACCACCATCAGCAGTTTTGCATTACAGTATTTGCAATAATAACCACCCCTTGTCCAAAACTGAGCGTATTGTCTAAAAGAAGAGTTATGACTGCTGCGTAGCCTATATGCTACACTTGACTGAACATTGTGCAGCACCAGACAGATTTAACTCCGCACAGCAATTAAAACCGTCTGGGTGCAGCAGATTAATATTTAATATTTCTGATATATAAATATTTCTCTGAAACGCGTTAAGTTGCACATAAGTTCAGGACCTGCCCTGAACAGTTTAATATGCGGTACGCAGAGCCATAGGACTATTATTTTGTTGAATAAACTTAGGGAACTACCGATTACGTCACATGCTCAGATTTTCTTGACCAATCGGCTGACAGGGGCGCCTCATGACCGTCCACATGTGCAAAACGAATTTTGAAGTCATTTATTCGTTTTTTGCCTGTGAACTAAAAAACTAAAAATCAAGCCGAAATCTCGTTTTTTCGTTTTTTGGAAAAAACGAATAAAGGCGCCGCTTCTCGTTTCTGCTTATTTCATTTCAAATAGGAAATGAAATGGACGGAAGATACCCTGGTTGTAGCACAGGGCGGGGCCGTGATAGCAGTGTTTGTAGTCTGTCATGCTCATGTAGGCCTATTGCTCATCCAACTGTTCAGTAAAACTCCAGATAAATGCTACCTCGCTGTCCATTTTACTTTTACTAGTCCACAGGATATACTGCAGTAATGTTTTCTATATTTTTTAATTGTAGTGTACAGTGTTTATTATAAGGGGGTAGCATCCACAGCTCAGTACTCACTACTTTCACTACTCATGAGTAGCTACTTTTAAATAAGCAACTTTTTTAATCTTACTCAAGTTGTTTTTGGACAAGAACTTTTTTACTTTACTCACACTACATTTTTTTGAATGTAACGGTACTTTTACTTGAGTATATTTTTTCAGTACTCTTTCCACCACTGGCTAAACCTCAAACAGTGTATCACTTATTTCAGCAACATATGTAAGGAATAATTGACGACAGGCCGTTGAATTATTAGAAAAATAATGCACACCCGAGGTGGTAATGCGGTCACGACGCGAAGCGGAGTGGCCGTTCACCTCGGGTGTGCATTATTTTTCTAATAATTCAACGGCCTGAAGTCAATTATTCCGCTTATACTACAGTTACCACACCTCGAAACATTGTTCAGATTATGTATTTCAAGACGTTTGTAAAGTTTTTGTCATTAAAACGCTCTTGTATGTAGGACTAATTTCTTACGCATCTAGTCCAATGCCTCCGTTGCTAATTCCAAAACGTCATTTTAGAGTTAGTAACGGAGGTTTGAGCCACTGATAGCAGACTAAAGCTGGGGACACACGACTAGCTGACACATTCTCTGACTGTTTTCATCGACTGCAGCAGATTTTAAACACCGACTTTGAACACAGACTGAACGCGCTGAACGCGCGTTTGGGCATTATCAGTCATAAGTATCAAATTGCATTCATAACCGGCCTTAAAGTGTGTCCCCGGCTTTATGCAGTTATTAATGCAGTTATTAGAGAGAGATGTTGCAATAATGAGACAGAAAAGCATGTGCGTCAGTATTATTAGCCTATTTATTTATTAATTTAATTCGTTTTAATTAATTCGTTCATTCTTTTTTTTTTATTTTTTTTTTTATTGACAGATGACAGTAGACTATAGCCAAATAAAAGAAACACAAAGCCCTTTTAACAAGTGGGCCTATAAATAATTATTTATTTATTATTATCTGCAATAAAAATCCGTACTGCAGGACTATCCATTTATTTAGCCTATATTCAGTTTAATTTTCTATTGATTATAATATAGACAGGACTATATACTTTATTTATTAAAATTAAACTGCATGTTTCCATTGATTGTGAAGCTAGACATTGAAAATTGCAGATCAAGCGCATGGGGCTAAATGCTTTTTCTTGTTATGAATTGTATCCTATTTTCCGTTATTACCGTTAACTACGCGAAGTGATTTGGAACTGTAATGCGGTCAAGACCTGCCTGGAACTACTTTAGCCGTGCGTTTCCCTGAAAATAATGCACACCTTAGAACGTTCGTCAACCAATCAGATTCAAGCATTCAACGGCCCTGTAGTATAATAAGTGATAATGCCCAGCCCTAAAACTGCTCAATGTTAAAGCTTACAATATTACTTTTTGTAAAGCTGCTTTGAAACAATGTGAATTGAGTGCTGCTCATGCCTCAAGCGTCTTCGCCAATAAGATTGCTGCATTACAAATGAATAAAATCGGATGTGGGCGGAGCGACACGTGTTTCCCCGTCTTAATGTGTCGCCCTGCCCCAATCATCCAGACTGCACTCTGGGGTTACTCTGCCGCTTTCGTGCATGATCTAAGAATCAGACATGAAGTCCACATAATCCTTGAAAATAAAGGTACTGTTATAATAAATAAATAATGTATAACAACTTAAATTATAAATTATGAAAGTGATTTCAGAAAATGTAAACAAATTAGATATAAGTTATATAAACAATATAATTGCAGCATTTACACAGACCTTGATTTAACACACACACAAAAAAATCATAATCCACCGTATAAAACAGAAATGAGTTCTGCTCAGTGAGTTTTGTTTGCATGTTTCTGAGTTTTTGCTGCAATTGTAATTATTGACTGTGTGCCATTAAGATCTTGAGCACCAATGCTTTATTCATTCAGAGTGGTTTGGTTGGAAGGGCTGGAAGAGAAAAGGGCTTGAGAACAGACAGACAGAAGTTAGTAAGTTCAGTTCAGATCTTTAAACACTCAGACTGTAAACAGCATCATCTACTGGTCAGAACTGGAAGAGCAATAATACAAAGGACATGCAGACTGGATAAATATATCAATTTCATACCAATATATATATATATTTTTATGTTATCATTACAATTTACAAGCAAACTAGATTTTTTAATTAAAGTGTTTTTTTTCTCCTGAGGAAGTTTTAAGTTCATGACAGAGATATTGATACTGCAATGTTTTTCAATATTTACTTCTATGTTTCTCAGTGAAACCTGTATTGACGGTGAAGCCAGATCAGCGTGTGTTCAGAGGAGAGAGAGTCACTCTCACATGTGACATACAGAGAGGAAGAAACATTCAGTGGAGATACAGCTGGTTTAAAGATGGAAACACTCTCTGTTCATGTAAAACAGCAGCCGAGTACAGTTTCACGGCTTGTGTGCGTAGCAGTGGCAAATACAGTTGTAGAGGCGAGAGATCAGGCTCACACACAGACTTCAGTGATGCTGTTACACTGACTGTATCAGGTGAGTCTTCATATTCACATCTGTTTACTGATCATTTCAATTAATATTTCAACACTTATAATCTTCAGCCACATCATCTGTTGTTATAAGAGGACTGAAGAAATTCACATTTAGTCATTATGCAGTAACTGCACACGTCTTGTGTGTGTTGTGTGTTTTGTGGAGGTTTTGGTTTATTATAAAATCATGTAAATTGTGACTTTCCAGTGTTATAGGCGTTTCCATCTTTGATGTGTACTTTAGTCACTGTCACTATGGTTACAGGTTATATTCAGGTTTATCATGACAATAGAAAATGAGTTTTGGACTGAAGTCAGAGTGAATGGCGTGAATGGCATAGTGTTGAAGTCAAAACCACAAACTGAGACCAAGACCAAAGTTTTCCAAACATTCTTTTTTTGATGAAAACGTTAAAATGTCCGGTTTTCCTAGTGATGAGTTAAACATCATTGTCCTCCTAAACTCTCATATAGAGCACATAGATTATATTATCTATTTCTTATGTGAAACAGATTCACATTATGCAAAAATAAATGATTCAAACTGTCACAAGACATCATCACATTGCAAGTTTATATCAGCACTATTTTTTACTGTCTTATATTATGTGAATATTGTACAACCTGCAGTTGTGTAATATGTGAATACAAAATAACATGTAGGTTGGATATGAATATTAGAGATTGACCGATTCATTGGTTTTGCGATATATCGGTATTGATAGTTGATTGGTGGAGCTATCGGTTATCTGCAAAATCCATACCGATAGTTTTTCTGGGTTGCGTCTGTTGCTGGAGCGACTGAAAAGACTGTGCTGTCATTATACAGTACGAGAGCAGCTGCAGCCCCGCAGCACCCACACACGCTTCAGGACACACACACCAGGCCACACCTTTCAGGACACACAATCCAGACCACAGCTTTCAGGACACACAATCCAGACCACACATTTCAGGACACACAATCCAGACCACAGCTTTCAGGACACACAATCCAGACCACAGCTTTCAGGACACACAATCCAGACCACACATTTCAGGACACACACCAGGGGTGCTTCTCAATTCTTATTTGTGCATCCTCGTTTCCTTGCCTTGCTTCCTAGGATGGAGGAATCGAAGGAAAGTTTATTTATACATTGGAATACTTGATCACTCGAGCGTCAGTTCACAGTGTCATCAGCTGCGATCAAATGATCTGCCCTTATGTTGTTTAAGTTTGGTTATTTAAGAAATTCATAATAAATAATAATAAAGCAAGATGTCCTGTTGAAATATGTGAGATGTGGTTTATTTACACTGCAGAGGTAAAGTATAAATTAAAATGATTGTGACCGATGTGAAGGGGAGGAGAATTGATACGTGTGTCACGTTTAGTCGATAATACTCTTCTGCATAGGACACACCTGTGTATCGTCGCTCATGACTCCTCAGGAAGCTCCTCACTCCTCAATCCTCAACTCCTCATGGTGCAGTTAGAGAATTGAGATGTCCTTCAAGATGGTTGAGCTCAATTGGTTTCCGGGTCAAAGGATGGAGGACGAAGGAGAGAGGAGTCGAGGAGGGATATTGAGAAGCACCCCAGGCCACACTTTTCAGGACACACAATCCAGACCACACGTTTCAGGGCGGAAGCGGAGGTGAACCATATATGGTTTAGAGCGGGTCTTATTAGAGTCATGCCACCTACAGTTTATTTTTTTTTTTTTTTTAGCTCTTTTGTTTGATGTATAATACAAGCTATTTGATGGATATATCATGGATTCAATAGAATAAATACATGTACAATATTCAATATTATCTTAATTAAAAATAATACATGATATGATTATTTATTGATATTAATTTAAAACAATGTAGTTAACTAATGTAATATTATGGTGTTTTTGACAGTATGAGGTAATATTCACTTCATGTTCATTTTGTAACACATACTTAAAGTCACAGAGTATGAATATTTGATGGCAAATATACTTTTTATTTTAAAATTCAAGATGAATATTAAATTTAAAAAACATATGCAACATGTACTTATTGATGTACTTATGTACTCATTTAAAAAGACGATGGTAACACTTTAAGGTTTCATTTATTGACATTACATTATTTAAAAGCATAGTTCACCCAAAATGTAAAATGCTGTCATCATTTACTCGCCCTCAAGTTGTTCTGACTAAACCTGTTTCTTTGTTCTGTTGAATACATACACAAAAAGTTATT
This sequence comes from Abramis brama, assembly GCA_022829085.1. Taxonomy (NCBI): domain Eukaryota; kingdom Metazoa; phylum Chordata; class Actinopteri; order Cypriniformes; family Leuciscidae; genus Abramis; species Abramis brama. The sequence continues at coordinate 52,091,146 of CM040768.1, read as the reverse complement.
TTGAAGAATGATGGTTAACAAACCATTTCTGGTCCCCATTGACTTTTTTCAAACTATGGAAGTAAATAGGGACCAGCAACTGTTTGGCTACCAACATTCTTTCAAATATCTTCTTTTGTGTTCAGCAGAAGAAAGACACTCTTACACGTTTAGTCAGAACAACTTGAGGGTGAGTAAATTACATAATATTCATTTTTGGGTGAACTACCCTTCAACATGAACTAACAATGAGCAATACTTCTACAGCATTTATTAATCTTAGTTGATCTCAGCATTTACTAATGAATTTTAAGATCAAAATTTGTATTTGTTAACATTAGTTAATACACTGAACTAACATTACAGTTTTTCTCGATTGTTTACACACATTTTCAAGCACAATTCCTGCTTTACACTCAAACTGCAGTTCTAAAACACACCTTTTTCAAAACACTACACACAATTCTCTGCTTTTGGCACAATTTTCATGCAGAAAATCTCTTGTTTTCACAAGGAACACACTGCCATTCAAATATGCACACTGACTCTTCACATGGGCAAACACCCGTCACACAGTTTTACAATTAGCAATCAGAGCTTTAGCATAAAAGAGCAACAGGTCAGCTCTTCAATGGAGCAATGGATGCAATGGAAATGGAAATTTCTTTTTTTACTGTAACTGTATACAGTCAATTCTTCTGTTGTTTTGTATGTAGACCACTGTATGTAAAACTTTGTGTTGGTTGGGGATGTACACTGTGTACATTGTTTTTGTGGGAAAAATAAAATATATTTGTTACCGTGTTTTTGTGTGTTCTGAGTATAAAAACAATATCAGATCTAAAGATACTGCCCCTTCACTTCTTGTGCGTTAAAAACGTGTGCCCTGGTGTGTGTGTGTCCTGAAACGTGTGCCCTGGTGTGTGTCCTGAGAAGTGTGATCTGGTTTTTGTGTCCTGGTTTGTGTGTGTTGAAACGTGTGGCCTGGTTTGTGTGTGTTGAATCGTGTGGTCTGGTTTGTGTGTGTTGAAACGTGTGGTCTGGTTTGTGTTTCCTGAAACGTGTGGCCTGGTTTGTGTGTCCTGAAACGTGTGGTCTGGTTTGTGTGTCCTGAAACGTGTGGCCTGGTTTGTGTGTGTTGAAACGTGTGGTCTGGTTTGTGTTTCCTGAAACGTGTGGCCTGGTGTGTGTGTTCTGAAACGTGTGGTCTGGTTTGTGTGTCCTGAAACGTGTGGCCTGGTTTGTGTGTCCTGAAACGTGTGGTCTGGTTTGTGTGTGTTGAAACGTGTTCCCTGGTTTGTGTGTGTTGAAACGTGTGGTCTGGTTTGTGTGTCCTGAAACGTGTGGTCTGGTGTGTGTGTGTTGAAACGTGTTCCCTGGTTTGTGTGTGTTGAAACGTGTGGTCTGGTTTGTGTGTCCTGAAACGTGTGGTCTGGTGTGTGTGTTCTGAATCGTGTGGTCTGGTTTGTGTGTCCTGAAACGTGTGGTCTGGTTTGTGTGTCCTGAAACGTGTGGTCTGGTTTGTGTGTGTTGAAACGTGTGGTCTGGTTTGTGTTTCCTGAATCGTGTGGTCTGGTTTGTGTTTCCTGAAACGTGTGGCCTGGTTTGTGTGTCCTGAAACGTGTTCCCTGGTGTGTGTGTCCTGAAACGTGTGGCCAGGTTTGTGTGTGTTGAAACGTGTGGTCTGGTTTGTGTGTCCTGAATCGTGTGGTCTGGTTTGTGTGTCCTGAAACGTGTGGTCTGGTTTGTGTGTCCTGAAACGTGTGGTCTGGTTTGTGTGTGTTGAAACGTGTGGTCTGGTTTGTGTTTCCTGAATCGTGTGGTCTGGTTTGTGTTTCCTGAAACGTGTGGCCTGGTTTGTGTGTCCTGAAACGTGTTCCCTGGTGTGTGTGTCCTGAAACGTGTGGCCAGGTTTGTGTGTGTTGAAACGTGTGGTCTGGTTTGTGTGTCCTGAATCGTGTGGTCTGGTTTGTGTGTCCTGAAACGTGTGGTCTGGTTTGTGTGTCCTGAAACGTGTGGTCTGGTTTGTGTGTCCTGAATCGTGTGCCCTGGTTTGTGTGTCCTGAATCGTGTGCCCTGGTTTGTGTGTCCTGAATCGTGTGGTCTGGTTTGTGTGTCCTGAATCGTGTGCCCTGGTTTGTGTGTGTTGAAACGTGTGGTCTGGTTTGTGTGTCCTGAATCGTGTGGTCTGGTTTGTGTGTCCTGAAACGTGTGGTCTGGTTTGTGTGTTCTGAATCGTGTGGTCTGGTTTGTGTGTCCTGAATCGTGTGGTCTGGTTTGTGTTTCCTGAATCGTGTGGCCTGGTTTGTGTGTCCTGAAACGTGTGGTCTGGTTTGTGTTTCCTGAAACGTGTGGCCTGGTTTGTGTGTCCTGAAACGTGTGGTCTGGTTTGTGTGTCCTGAAACGTGTTCCCTGGTGTGTGTGTCCTGAAACGTGTGGTCTGGTTTGTGTGTCCTGAAACGTGTGGTCTGGTTTGTGTGTGTTGAAACGTGTGGTCTGGTTTGTGTGTGTTGAAACGTGTGGTCTGGTTTGTGTTTCCTGAATCGTGTGGTCTGGTTTGTGTTTCTTGAAACGTGTGGCCTGGTTTGTGTGTCCTGAAACGTGTGGTCTGGTTTGTGTTTCTTGAAACGTGTGGCCTGGTTTGTGTGTCCTGAAACGTGTTCCCTGGTGTGTGTGTGTGTTGAAACGTGTGGTCTGGTTTGTGTGTCCTGAAACGTGTGGTCTGGTTTGTGTGTTCTGAATCGTGTGGTCTGGTTTGTGTGTCCTGAAACGTGTGGTCTGGTTTGTGTGTGTTGAAACGTGTGGTCTGGTTTGTGTGTCCTGAAACGTGTGGTCTGGTTTGTGTGTGTTGAAACGTGTGGTCTGGTTTGTGTGTTCTGAATCATGTGGTCTGGTTTGTGTGTGTTGAATCGTGTGGTCTGGTTTGTGTGTGTTGAATCGTGTGGTCTGGTTTGTGTTTCCTGAAACGTGTGGCCTGGTTTGTGTGTGTTGAAACGTGTGGTCTGGTTTGTGTGTTCTGAATCATGTGGTCTGGTTTGTGTGTGTTGAATCGTGTGGTCTGGTTTGTGTGTGTTGAATCGTGTGGTCTGGTTTGTGTGTGTTGAAACGTGTGGTCTGGTTTGTGTGTGTTGAAACGTGTGGTCTGGTTTGTGTGTCCTGAAACGTGTGGCCTGGTTTGTGTGTGTTGAAACGTGTGGTCTGGTTTGTGTGTCCTGAAACGTGTGGTGTGGTTTGTGTGTGTTGAAACGTGTGGTCTGGTTTGTGTTTCCTGAATCGTGTGGTCTGGTTTGTGTGTGTTGAAACGTGTGGTCTGGTTTATGTGTTCTGAATCGTGTGGTCCGATTTGTGTGTCCTGAAACGTGTGCCCTGGTTTGTGTGTTCTGAATCGTGTGGTCTGGTTTGTGTTTCCTGAATCGTGTGCCCTGGTTTGTGTTTCCTGCAACGTGTGCCCTGGTTTGTGTGTGTTGAAACGTGTGGCCTGGTGTGTGTGTTCTGAAACGTGTGCCCTGGTTTGTGTGTCCTGAAACATGTGCCCTGGTTTGTGTGTTCTGAATCGTGTGGTCTGGTTTGTGTGTCCTGAATCGTGTGGTCTGGTTTGTGTTTCCTGAAACGTGTGGTCTGGTTTGTGTGTCCTGCAACGTGTGCCCTGGTTTGTGTGTCCTGGAACGTGTTCCCTGGTTTGTGTGTGTTGAAACGTGTGCCCTGGTTTGTGTGTGTTGAAACGTGTGGTCTGGTTTGTGTGTCCTGAAACGTGTGGTCTGGTTTGTGTGTGTTGAAACGTGTGGTCTGGTTTGTGTGTGTTGAAACGTGTGGTCTGGTTTGTGTGTCCTGAAACGTGTGGCCTGGTTTGTGTGTGTTGAAACGTGTGGTCTGGTTTGTGTGTCCTGAAACGTGTGGTGTGGTTTGTGTGTCCTGAAACGTGTGGTCTGGTGTGTGTGTCCTGAAACGTGTGGTCTGGTTTGTGTGTCCTGCAACGTGTGCCCTGGTTTGTGTGTCCTGGAACGTGTTCCCTGGTTTGTGTGTGTTGAAACGTGTTCCCTGGTTTGTGTGTGGTCTGGTTTGTGTTTCCTGAAATGTGTGGCCTGGTTTGTGTGTCTTGAAACGTGTGGTCTGGTTTGTGTGTCCTGAAACGTGTGCCCTGGTTTGTGTGTCCTGAAACGTGTGGTCTGGTTTGTGTGTCCTGAAACGTGTGGTCTGGTTTGTGTGTCCTGGAACGTGTGTTCTGGTTTGTGTGTCCTGAAACGTGTGCCCTGGTTTGTGTGTCCTGAAACATGTGCCCTGGTTTGTGTGTCCTGAAACGTGTGGTCTGGTTTGTGTGTCCTGCAACGTGTGCCCTGGTTTGTGTGTCCTGGAACGTGTTCCCTGGTTTGTGTGTGTTGAAACGTGTTCCCTGGTTTGTGTGTGGTCTGGTTTGTGTTTCCTGAAATGTGTGGTCTGGTTTGTGTGTCTTGAAACGTGTGGTCTGGTTTGTGTGTCCTGAAACGTGTGGTCTGGTTTGTGTGTCCTGAAACGTGTGCCCTGGTTTGTGTGTCCTGGAACGTGTTCCCTGGTTTGTGTGTGTTGAAACGTGCTCCCTGGTTTGTGTGTGGTCTGGTTTGTGTTTCCTGAAATGTGTGGTCTGGTTTGTGTGTCTTGAAACGTGTGCCCTGGTTTGTGTGTCCTGAAACGTGTGCCCTGGTTTGTGTGTCCTGGAACGTGTTCCCTGGTTTGTGTGTGTTGAAACGTGCTCCCTGGTTTGTGTGTGGTCTGGTTTGTGTTTCCTGAAATGTGTGGTCTGGTGTGTGTGTCCTGAAACGTGTGCCCTGGTTTGTGTGTCCTGAAACGTGTGCCCTGGTGTGTTTGTCCTGAAACGTGTGCCCTGGTGTGTGTGTGTGTCCTGAAACGTGTGGTCTGGTTTGTGTGTCCTGAAACGTGTGTGGGCGCTGTGGGGCTGCAGCTGGATACTATTGCTGAGAAGAGACATTGCTGTTGCTGACATTGTACAGAGAGAGAGAGAGCGGCCTCTAGAGGCAAAATAAAAACTATCACTGGTGACTTAAGTTGTTTAATTTATTTCAACATGTAAAGCCCAATTTATACTCCTGCGTCAAACTCATGCCGTAGCTACGTCGCAGGTTGTGTAGCGCACGTACCTTTCAGGCTGATTTATACTTCTGCGTCGGACCTACGGCAGAGCCTCTACGCTGTAGACTACACGTCGGTTTCCGTTTATACTTCTGCGTCGTTGACCGCATTGATGCACAATTCCACATGCAGAGGAAGCATGTAAAACTTGAGGGAGGAGTTCTAGACCAATCACAGTGCTTGCATCTGCGTAGAATTGACGTGTTGTTACATTTTTTGAGAAGTGCACATTAGGGCGCGCTACACAGCCTACGAAGTAGTTGTCCTGAAATAAGACATCCTTTATGATGTTAAGAGGACGCAGTCATTCATTAGGATCACAGATCTTTTCAGAGTTCATTATCTATATCCTCCAGACATGTTCAGTTTTCATGGCCTGACAGTGTTATCAGTATTTCAGACTAAAATACTGTAGTAAAACTGACGCCAGATCAGCGTGTGTTCAGAGGAGAGAGAGCCACTCTCACATGTGACGTACAGAGAGGAGGAAACTTTCAGTGGAGATACAGCTGGTTTAGAGATGGAAACATTCATATGAACAGTTCAGTTTCACGGCTGATGTTTCTGATCAGTGTTTGTCTGAGATTGTGACTGTAAGGCGGGTGCCAGTAAGTCTGGGCTATCCCGGGAGAAAGCAAAAGGCTCTCCTGAGAATTAACTTTTGAACTCTCTCTTGCATATCGTCACCTTCCTAAAATGATTGGCCAAGCAATTTTTGTCAGGTTTCTCAGAAGACACACACACAAAAAAAAAATCTTTCTTCTTGATGCAGCTGCCATCTTGAAAAGCTTGTAAAATTCTCAGTCTCATTGTCTTTTGACTTAGGCAAAATTAAACGGCCTAAGTCACACTCTTGACATTTTACTACAGGGGTAGAATTGCATGATCTCTTCAACTGAGGATGTGGGCGATTTTACCAAAGGTGGCCAGCCAGCATCATGAGAAGATGACTTATGCAAAAAAAAAAAACAAAAAAAAAAAACATTTTTGTCAAAAAATAACATTATTTTAGGAAGGTGACAATATGTAACAGAAACATCAAAGATGCAGCACACAGTGCAGCTCACACCTCACTTTTACAGTCTCATCATCTCCCCCTGCTCCCCCTCTTCTCCTCCTCACCTAAAACTCACTAAAAACCTATGCAAAGTTAAATGTGTACAATAAGTAATTATACATGTTTGGAATCATTTGAAATGTTTGTGTGTCCTGAAACGTGTGCCCTGGTTTGTGTGTGTTGAAACGTGTGGTCTGGTTTGTGTGTCCTGAAACGTGTGGTCTGGTTTGTGTGTCCTGCAACGTGTGCCCTGGTTTGTGTGTCCTGGAACGTGTTCCCCGGTTTGTGTGTGTTGAAACGTGTTCCCTGGTTTGTGTGTGGTCTGGTTTGTGTTTCCTGAAATGTGTGCCCTGGTTTGTGTGTCTTGAAACGTGTGGTCTGGTTTGTGTGTCCTGAAACGTGTGCCCTGGTTTGTGTGTCCTGAAACGTGTGGTCTGGATTGTGTGTCCTGAAACGTGTGGTCTGGTTTGTGTGTCCTGAAACGTGTGCCCTGGTTTGTGTGTCCTGAAACATGTGCCCTGGTTTGTGTGTCCTGAAACGTGTGGTCTGGTTTGTGTGTCCTGCAACGTGTGCCCTGGTTTGTGTGTCCTGGAACGTGTTCCCTGGTTTGTGTGTGTTGAAACGTGTTCCCTGGTTTGTGTGTGGTCTGGTTTGTGTTTCCTGAAATGTGTGGTCTGGTTTGTGTGTCTTGAAACGTGTGGTCTGGTTTGTGTGTCCTGAAACGTGTGGTCTGGTTTGTGTGTCCTGCAACGTGTGCCCTGGTTTGTGTGTCCTGGAACGTGTTCCCTGGTTTGTGTGTGTTGAAACGTGTGGTCTGGTTTGTGTGTCCTGCAACGTGTGCCCTGGTTTGTGTGTCCTGGAACGTGTTCCCTGGTTTGTGTGTGTTGAAACGTGTTCCCTGGTTTGTGTGTGGTCTGGTTTGTGTTTCCTGAAACGTGTGGCCTGGTTTGTGTGTCCTGAATCGTGTGGTCTGGTTTGTGTGTCCTGAAACGTGTGCCCTGGTTTGTGTGTCCTGAAACGTGTGCCCTGGTGTGTGTGTCCTGAAACGTGTGCCCTGGTGTGTGTGTGTGTCCTGAAACGTGTGGTCTGGTTTGTGTGTCCTGAAACGTGTGTGGGCGCTGTGGGGCTGCAGCTGGATACTATTGCTGAGAAGAGACATTGCTGTTGCTGACATTGTACAGAGAGAGAGAGCGGCCTCTAGAGGCAAAATAAAAACTATCACTGGTGACTTAAGTTGTTTAATTTATTTCAACATGTAAAGCCCAATTTATACTCCTGCGTCAAACTCATGCCGTAGCTACGTCGCAGGTTGTGTAGCGCACGTACCTTTCAGGCTGATTTATACTTCTGCGTCGGACCTACGGCAGAGCCTCTACGCTGTAGACTACACGTCGGTTTCCGTTTATACTTCTGCGTCGTTGACCGCATTGATGCACAATTCCACATGCAGAGGAAGCATGTAAAACTTGAGGGAGGAGTTCTAGACCAATCACAGTGCTTGCATCTGCGTAGAATTGACGTGTTGTTACATTTTTTGAGAAGTGCACATTAGGGCGCGCTACACAGCCTACGAAGTAGTTGTCTTGAAATAAGACATCCTTTATGATGTTAAGAGGACGCAGCCTTCGAAATGAGACACAGATCCATGGATGCCTTCACACTGGCAGTTTAGTTTGGAACTTTTTTTTTAAAGTGCTGGAATTTTCTGTTTGGTGTCACTAGTGGGAGCAGAAAAGACAAACACCCCTTTAAATCAAAATAAATTTCATAGTTTACTGTTTAAAAAGAATGACAATACAGAAGACTAGTGAAACATATGACCAATAACACTATAAATGAGCTCAACACTGCATCACTGTTCACTTCCAGATAAACCGATTCTGACTGTAACGCCCCAGAGTTCAGTGTTCACTGGAGACACAGTTACTCTCAGCTGTGACGTGGGAAGCTCAACTGGATGGACGTTTCTCTGGTGGAAAGACTCAAACCGTGAATTCAGTGATGATGCAGGAACTAAAACAATCAGTTCTGTGAGAGTCTCTGATGGAGGAACATACTGGTGTAGAGCACAGCGAGGAGAATACTACACAGACCTCAGTCATACAATAAAAATAAGAGGTAAGTGCCCTTTTACTTTGTAGTTTTTTTGTTTGTTTGTTTTTTTGTTTTTTTTAATTGAAAGCTAATTTTGAGTTTTAAAAATTCAAACATGAAGTGTGTGTTTGCTCATTTCACAGAGAGACCCAAACCTGTAGTGAAGGTGAAGCCTGATGTTCGTGTGTTCAGAGGAGAGAGAGTCACTCTCACATGTGACATACAGGAGACAGGAGTCTGGAGGTACAGCTGGTATAAAGATCAAGATAACAGCGCAGGACAAGACCAGATCTATATAATCACATATGCGAAGCCGTCTCATGCTGGTCTGTATAGCTGTAGAGGAACTCAGACTGAAACCCCACAGTACTCAGAGAGCAGTGATGGAGTTACACTGACAGTATCAGGTGAGTGTGTTCATCATTTCATCACTTCACTTTAACCTGAAGACATTGAGAATATCACCAAGTAAATCTGAGCTTACTTCCTATATACAGTGACAGGGTGATTAGGATCACAGATCTTTTCAGAGTTCATTATCTATATCCTCCAGACATGTTCAGTTTTCATGGCCTGACAGTGTTATCAGTATTTCAGACTAAAATACTGTAGTAAAACTGATGCCAGATCAGCGTGTGTTCAGAGGAGAGAGAGCCACTCTCACATGTGACATACAGAGAGGAGGAAACTTTCAGTGGAGATACAGCTGGTTTAGAGATGGAAACATTCATATGAACAGTTCAGTTTCACGGCTGATGTTTCTGATCAGTGTTTGTCTGAGATCGTGACTGTAAGGCGGGTGCCAGTAAGTCTGGGCTATCCCGGGAGAAAGCAAAAGGCTCTCCTGAGAATTAACTTTTGAACTCTCTCTTGCATATCGTCACCTTCCTAAAATGATTGGCCAAGCAATTTTTGTCAGGTTTCTCAGAAGACACACACACAAAAAAAATCTTTCTTCTTGATGCAGCTGCCATCTTGAAAAGCTTGTAAAATTCTCAGTCTCATTGTCTTTTGACTTAGGCAAAATTAAACGGCCTAAGTCACACTCTTGACATTTTACTACAGGGGTAGAATTGCATGATCTCTTCAACTGAGGATGTGGGCGATTTTACCAAAGGTGGCCAGCCAGCATCATGAGAAGATGACTTATGCAAAAAAAAACAACAAAAAAAAAAACATTTTTGTCAAAAAATAACATTATTTTAGGAAGGTGACAATATGTAACAGAAACATCAAAGATGCAGCACACAGTGCAGCTCACACCTCACTTTTACAGTCTCATCATCTCCCCCTGCTCCCCCTCTTCTCCTCCTCACCTAAAACTCACTAAAAACCTATGCAAAGTTAAATGTGTACAATAAGTAATTATACATGTTTGGAATCATTTGAAATGTCTCTGTGCCACTGGTACAAAGGGTCTCATTCCGAAAGAAGTAAAACAAACGGTAATAAAGTTTTTAAGAGTTTAGAGATAACTTGCACACAGAGGAGGGTGTGTCTTCCAGGCAAATGGCCTCCTGCTCTCAAAAGGTGTAAACTCTGAATGCAAATTCCCATTGTTAGCAAATGTTTCTATGTGAAAGAAGTTTCTGTCTTGGTCTGGGTATATAATGAATTGCAACAAGAGGCTCGTGGTGATTTGTGTTCCAGAATGTATGCAGGCACTTTTGTAATGTCAGGTTGGCATCTTCTCTCTTTATTTTTATTATCTTTGAACTGATTATGAAATTGGCATGATACATTTACCTGACATAATAAAGTGTGACATTTTATTTTATTCTGAATTTTTATTCTGAAATTGTTTTCCCAAGTAGATCAAATGGATTTGTATGTTACCGCAAGTTTTGTGCCATATTAGTGAAGACTAATATTTGGCATTAATTCAAGTGTAAGTGTTTTGCAAAGACAAGATGTGGATTTTCGTTTAGGTAAAAGTGCTGCTTGACCAACCTAAATCTGGGTGTGTCTTACCTTGGTTTTAATTTAGATTAGTGTAGTGTACATGGGGAAACCACTGCATGGCCAATCCAAAGCTATTACAAGACAAGTAAAGTTGGTTTACTTATATCTGTAGTAGTGGCCATACCTGTACTGAAGTAAATGTTACTTTAATTTCAAGTGTATGCAATCATGGGGGCTATACCAAAGTATCTTTGATTGTTTAAGCGTGAATGCAACCGATCTCAGGTATACAGTATAGCAATTACCATGTTTAGTGACTGGAGTTGACGAGCTTGTGAACGTGAGACCCATGTTAAACAAGGTGTGAGGACCTCTGAGCAAAATAGCTTCCTAATATAAACGGGTACAATATAAGTAAAGAGTTAAATAGAATAATCAAATGTATTGCTAAACTATTATATAATTGACCAATAACCAATTGGCAGTCTGAGGTCTTGCAGAGACCTTCACCCGTTATCGGAAACCGGCTTTGGGACGAACTAGACGGGCTTAAATGATGGAGCCGAGGCCTCAAAATGTATGAGAAAACGTCTCAGGTTACCTATGTTCCCTGAGAACAGGGAACGAGACACTGCATCGATGGACGCTACTGGGGAATGCAATGATCATTTGTCCTCTAGTCAGTGTGTTTTGTCTCTCTTCTCAGATTTCCCCACATCTACAGTGACTGTGACACCAGACAGATCTGTATTCACTGGAGAAACAGTCAATCTGAAGTGTGTGATAAAGTCTGATCACAGTAACTGGAGATCCGAGTGGTATAAAGACAGTGTAATGTTACAGACGTCTGATTATCGTTACACTGTAAACAGAGACACTCTCACTATCAGAGGAGCTACTGAGTCTGATCAGGGTCAGTACTGGTGTAAAGGACAGAGAGATGGAAGACCAAACTCATCAACATCAAGCTCTGCTGTTTCTCTCTCTGTGAAGGGTGAGTTGAACATCATTGTCCTCTTAAACTCTCTCTACATGAGAGACTTTTACTCTCATTCACACTGCTGATAAATACAGTTGTCACTCCTCTGTTCCTCCTCTATCTTTGTTTTTGTATTACAAACTATTTGAAGGAGAAAAACAATGAAACTGAATGCAGAGGTCTGAAATGCATTTTAAAGCTGAAGTGTTTTTAACTTTAAGTGTAATCTTAAAAACACAACACTCATGAAATTCTTATAAAACAGAAACAAAACAAATAAAGTCGTCTGTCTGACGCATGTGAACACAGATCTGAGAAACAGCTAAAAATAGTTCTGTTAATGGCTGCTAATTACACGTCAATTCCATCTGTTCTGTATTTTTTTTTAACAAAACATTTTTCTGTATGTAATTACTTTTTTTTCTGCTTACACTTTCTGAGAATCTTTGAGTCTTTATACAAATGCAGCTTTGCTTTTCAGACGATTCTGTCATTGACTTGATTATGATTTGCAGTTCATCAAACATTAGATTTAAGATGCGTTTTATCTGACACTCACACCAAAGTTTCAACATTAGCTCACCTGAGTATGAAAATTCTGCCATCATTTAATCTCCCACACCCCTGTGTTGTTTCAAATCTATATATCTTCCCTGGAACAAAAAAATAATAATAATAATATGTATTTATTTATTTATTTATTTAGTAATGTGCTGATCGCTATTATAATGAATGAATATTATAAGACTTCAAAAAGGACACAAAAGCACCATAACTGTATCATAAAATGAATCCTATGATTTCATATGAATGAAGTAAAATGACTAAGAAGCGTATTTTAGTCTCCATCATTCTGATCACTTCAGTCAGTCTTTCTAACCAGCGTAAGGCTATTGATCACGAGTAACATACTCAGTTACTATCATAACCTTGGTTCCCTGAGAGTTAGGGAACGAGTATTGCGTAGCTATACGCAGTGGGAAACTCCTTTTCCTCGGAAATTCTGAAGCCTAAAATGTAAAACGCATTTGCAGCTGCACAGCTGGCACAGTGAGTGTCTGGCTCACTCATTGTCTGTGCTGTGGCAACTGCACAGACAACTGCCCTTGGGCGTGGCCTTAGCCAATATTAGTCCCCAAATCCACCATTATAGCAGGTTACATCGACTGAAGCGACATACTTGCCATGTTACTATAGTGCGGCTGGCTACGCAATACTCGTTCCCTAACTCTCAGGGAACCGAGGTTATGATAGTAACCGAGTACGTTCCCTTTCGAGAACGGTCACTTCGTATTGCGTAGCTATACGCAGTGGAGACGCCATGTAAAACGCTGCACTAAGTAACTGGTTGTCTACTGCGGCTAGAGATCCCTGAGCTCACAGAAACAAGCCAGAACCCAATATATATTGAAAAACACCGAACACCGTCAGGCCTGAAAATATATATGTACATATATGTCCATACATCCATATCCAACCTAGTATACCAATAAGACCGGACACCGTCGGGTCTTTTATGTATAAGGAATATCATGTTGCCCCATGACAGCATATCTGCACCTGTGTTCCAAATGCCAGGGATATGTGCTGCTCTCAGAGAGCTCAGATTGACTTGCACCCAAATAAGGAGGTCTCTCGCCAGGGAGTACAGGCTGTCCGACCTGACACCGCCCTGGTGATTTATATACTGTATGACACCACTGACGTGTTGTCCGTACGGACTACAACCTGGTGTCCCCTGAGGTTTGGGAGAAACGCTTTGAGGGCCAAACAAACTGCTTTCTTTTCCAAACAGTTGATATGTAAGCTCTGCTCCGTGCTCAACCAGAGGCCGGAGACAGGCTTGCCCTCGTGCAACGCTCCCCAACCTCGGTTGGAGGTGTCTGTGAAAACCACTTTCCATGTGGAATTCCCCCCATGGTCACGCCCTCGAGGTACCAGTCTTGAGCCTGCCAGGGAATCAGGGTCCATAGACAACCGTGATTCACCATGATGCACAGGCTGCCTGACCGCCATGCATGGGCTGGCACACGGCGCTTGAGCCAGTGCTGCAGTGGGCGCATATGCAGTAATCCCATACGGAGTACTGACGATGCGGCTGCCATGAGGCCGAGAAGTTTCTGAAACTTTTTCAGGCGTGAGCACTTCCCTGCCTTGAAGGAGGCTGCCAGCTGTTGAATAGAGAGCGCACTCTCTGGTGTGAGCCGCGCTTTCATAGTTGTAGAGTCGATGTGCCCAGAAAGATCACACTCTGGCTGGGACCCAGTTTGCTCTTGGATAAATTGATTTTGAGACCCAGGCATTGCAGATGGCTAAGAATCAAAGCTTTGTGTTGTAATAGTTTGGTTCTCCACTGGGCTAGAACCAGCCAATTGGGGAGATAGTTCAGCACGCGCACTCCTTGATGCCTCAGGGGAGAAAGCGCCGCGTCCATGCACTTCGTAAACGTACGGGGTGCTAGGGTCAGACCAAATGGTAGAACTATGTACTGATAAGCCTGCCCCTTGAAGGCGAATCTCAGGAATGGCCTGTGACGAGGGGCTATCTGAATGTGAAAGTAAACGTCTTTTAGATCCACAGTAAAAAACAAAACAAAAAAAAACAAATTTGCGCAAGGATTTGTTTGGTAATCAACATTTTGAATTGCCGTCTCATTGAGAGCCTTGTTCAAATGTCAAAGATGGTTCTGATACCGCCGTTTTTTTTTTTTCGGAAGTAGAAAATAGTGGCTATAAAACCCAGAGTGCTGTAGTGCGGGGGGAATAATTCTATCGCCCCTTTTGATAACAGATTCTGTATTTCGGAACGAAGCACGTGACACCCGCTGTTTTTCACCGAGGTCTCGACAACTGCCTGAAACTTTGGGGGTCTGCGAGCGAATTGGAGCAAGTAGCCTCGCTTTATTGTGTTTATAACCCAACTTGACACACCGGGAATGGCTTGCCAGGCCAGGGCTTGTGTGGCTAGGGTTTGACACATGTTTTGGGATGGCCGCCTAACACAGGGGGACCTGATACCCTTATATTGTGATTTGTGCACATACTGAGTGTTGGGCTGACTATAAAGGCTTTCGCCTGGGGCAAAGTCAAAGAAACAACTGGGAGGGGGCCACCTAATGAAGGGGGACCGTGAACCCGTGTGTTGTGTGAATGGAAAATACTATTTTTGTGCTTTATTTAGGTCGCCGTGAAAACGGCGCTTGTTTTCAAAGGCGCGCACAGTGTAGCGGGCCTGTTTACAATACTAAAATCTCCAGCCGCCTGAGCTAAACAGGGAGCTGCAAAAAGATTCCTGGGCCTTTTTGAGGGTAGTCCGGCTAGCACAAGACACAAGCCCTCCCTTTTCACTCCCGAAGTCGTCGGAGGCCTGGGATCCGACGTGCCGCTGGGACGAGGGCCCTGGCGCTGGGGCAGCAGGTAGCACTTAGCTGCTCGCGAATGGCACTGCACTGTAGCCTTGGTAGCACGCAAGGATAAGTCCGTGGCTTTTCACAGGTCACGCTGGTCTCCCTCGAACAAGACCGGAGACGGTGTCTGAGCAGGAGAAAGCGATGCATGCGGGGACCTTGGCCGGCGTGGACTCGCTAACATCCATGCTCTCATTGGCTGCAGCGCTTCTTTTTCCTCTGCAAAAGTAGAGCGGAAAAAGGAAGAGTGGGAGAAGCAGCGTTGCCATCTCGTGAGAGAGCTAGCCACGTCCGCAGCATAGAGACAGGCATGCTCTCACAGACCGAGCAGCCCCCGGCAGAAAGTGCAGCTTGAGCATGGGCGGGTCCCAGGCATGAGATGCACTTAGCATCGTGCAGAAGGCAATTTGAAACAACGCTCGCGCTCCTAAGCAAACAAAAGCAAAAATAGCAAAGGATATGCATTGGTCGCCGGATAGCGACAGCAGAGCGGTGACAGGGGAAGACCACTTCTGATGTTGAAGGTGTAGTCCGCTGTAGAACTGCACGCTCCAACCGTATAATGCTGGTTTTCGACAGCGAAGGCTTGCAGAGGACTCAGAGACGTGAAGTATGTTGTTGAAGGAGATGAATCTGCTATAATGGCGGATTCGAAGACTAATATTGGCTAAGGCCACGCCCCCTTGGTGGGCTCTGACGTGTGCAGCAATTATCTTAAGGCTTGGTTTGTAGGGAATTACAAACGTGCGTACATGCGCATAACTATAGAATTAATTTTTGATGCGCACGTGAGCGCCATCAGCGTTTCTCACAGGTTCAGGTTTAAAGTCTGTGTAGAGAGAACGATGTTGTCTTAGTGGCCTCTAATTTAATAACTAATGATCCTTGCGACGGAAGTGAATCAATCAAAACTAACTTTAGCTGGAAAATATCTTTATTCAAGAACCGCTATAAAGCCAAAACAATCTCTGTAACCTTAAATTATCAGTTTGTTAATGTAAAGCCGCTTTGAAACAATCTACATTGTTAAAAGTGCTATATAAATGAAGATGACTGTCAGAGCCCGCCAAGGGGGCGTGGCCTTAGGTGCCACCGCCATTGGATGTGCAGTTGCCGCAGCACAGACAATAAGTGAGCCAGACCCTCACTGTGCTAGCTGTGTTTTACATTTTAGGCTTCAGAATTTTCGAGGAAAAGGAGTTTACCACTGTGTATAGCTATGCAGTAGGAAGTGGCCATTCTCGAAAGGGAACTAAATCTGAGCACAACCCAACATTACTGTGCAGAGACAAACACTGTTTATAGAAACAAAATATTCAACCTCTCAAATATTTATTCATAGTTTAATCACATCACTTTAACCTGAATACATTGAGTAGATAACCAAGTAAATCTGAGCTTACTTTCTATAGGCTACGGTGACAGGGTGATTAGGATCACAGATAGTTCATTATCTATATCCTCCAGACATGTTCAGTTCATTCATTAGTTTCTGCTCTTCAGGTTATCTGAGATGAATGAAACCGTCAGTGTAGCAAACAAGCCTAGAGATTTGTTCATTTCTCCTCAGTCAGACCGAGGTCAGGATAGAAATGATGTTACAATAACTTACAGAGCCGCAGTTTATCTGTTTTCATGGCCTGAGAGTGTCGGCAGTTTTTCAGACTAAAATACTGTAGTAAAACTGACGCCAGATCAGTGTGTGTTCAGAGGAGAGAGAGCCACTCTCACATGTGACGTACAGCGAAGTGGAAACATTCAGTGGAGATACAGCTGGTTTAGAGATGGAAACAATCATATGAACAGTTCAGTTTCACGGTTTATGTTTCTGATCAGTATTTGTCTGAGATCGTGACGGAGCCGAAGCCTCAAAACGCACGGGAAAACGTCTCAGGTTACGACTGTAACCTATGTTCCCTGAGAACAGGGAAAGAGACACTGCATCGACTGACCCTATTAGGGAACGCACTAATAATTTGTCCTAGTCAGTGAGTTTTGTCTTTCTTCTCAGATTTACCCACATCTGCAGTGACTGTGACACCAGACAGTCCTGTATTCACTGGAGAAAAAGTCAATCTGAAGTGTGTGATAAAGTCTGATTACAGTAACTGGAGATCTGAGTGGTATAAAGACAGTGTAAAGTTACAGACGTATGATTATCGTTACACTGTAAACAGAGACACTCTCACTATCAGAGGAGCTACTGAGTCTGATCAGGGTCAGTACTGGTGTAAAGGACAGAGAGATGGAAGACCAAACTCATCAACATCAAGCTCTGCTGTTTCTCTCTCTGTGAAGGGTGAGTTCAACATCATTGTCTTCCTAAACTCTCTACATGATCATGATCACATAACCAATCGAGAGACTTTTACTCTCATTCACACTGCTGATAAATACAGTTGAAGAAAACCATTAAACTGAATGCAGAGGTCTGAAAATGCATTTTAAAGCTAAAGTGTTTGAAATATATTGCCCAACAATGCCCCCTGGAGGTATATTTATGTACGTGACTTTGTTGGTGCATGCACGGGCATGGACAAGTTGGGGCTTGTCTGAACTAGTATCAGAGGGCAGTTCATATACATAGGTTGAGAGACAGACTTGCTTTCTTCTTACACATAGCTGATGCATGTTTGTTGTTCCTGTGAGTGATTAAGTAAGTTATCTGTTTTACATTCTATGCTGTTCGAACTTCAATATTCTGTGTATTCATTTACTGTCATCTGTGCAGTGTACTAGTTCAAATAGTAATTTGATTAATTATATTTCTGTGTGAATTGCACGCTATGTCTATGTAAAGTTAAAAAAGCACAAGCACCATAACTATCATAAAATGAATCCTATGATTCCATATGAATGAAGTCAAATGACTAAAATATTTTAGGGTGTTTTTACACTTTATGTTTCAGGGGTCTGAGCGCAGTTCGCGTTATTTTTTGGCAGGGGGTGGTCCCTATTTCATATTATGGTACGGTTCGCTAAAAACACGCAATCTGAACACAAACCTCTCTGGGATTTGCAAAAAAAAAAAAAAAATCAAGTGAGCCCAATGTAGGTTGGTCATCAGATGCCTCCGTACAAATCGTCCTCTCCTTATGGCTGCTTTTTCTGGCGGATCTCTTCAAATTATTTGTTCACAACGTATACTGTTTATTACACTTGTTTATTGTCATTTTAACCACTTCCAAACTGTGAGACGCGAATGAGCGCTTTGCCAGTTTAAAATGTTTTTAGGACTGCACACTGAAACCAGCTGTCACAGCGCGTGTACTGAACATAGACTGTAAAAAAAGATGGACGACGCCCCTTCGCTCTCTTCCATTGATAAGAACTGAAGCCGCCAGAGTCCCGATATGGCGCTGACATATTGGAACTTGAGTCTGCGCAGTAGCGATCTCGGGACCAGACATGCGCAGTAGTGAGCAGGAAGTAAAGCCGCGAAATCAACGCTCCGCCCTCACTCTGGCAGAATGCACTCAGGGAGAGTGGATTCTGCACACTTTTTAAAAAATTGATTGCAGTACGACAAGAGGCTTGTTAAAATAAAGTAAATACAATCTCCTCAGTCCTCCGAAGATCCCGAAAAAAATGTCCGTTGGTGCTTCAGTGACTACTTCGCTCGAGAACCTGTCAATCACAGCTGTCAATCATGACGTTACACCACCGCATCACGTAACTAACTAAAAAACAACTTATTTTTGAAACAGACACTTGAACTAACATCAGCATGATAAAAACGACAGCAAATGAAATAAACCACCTTTGGAAAAAAGATATTTGAAGTGTAATTTAATTGTTTAGTTGGTCTCACGTCCCGTTGAATAACATGGGGAGGCGGGGCTTATGACCTATACTAGGACCAGCCACCGGGGGGCGATCGAGACGTTTTGGCTTCACTTTTCAGGGCTTGTGCGGCACGCTTGGTACTGAATCATCTTTAGCACCTTATTGCGTTTATAGAGTAAAAAAACAAAACAACAAAAAAACAGAGTTTACAAACAGGTGGTTTTGTCTTAAGTGGGCCCGGGGAAAAATCGTGTATGCCTAGTGAAAAGAACCTTTACCAAAATGTATTTAAAATAGCCTACTTTTAAAGAGGTTTTATTAACAAAGTTCGGGAGGAGCACATTCGGTTAAAGGGTTAGTTCACCCAAAAATGAAAATTCTGTCAGTAATTACTCACCCTCATGTTGTTCCAACCCTGTAAGACCTTCGTTCACCTTAGGAACACAAATTAAGATATTTTTGATTAAATCTGAGAGCTGATCACTCCTCCATAGGCTTCTAAGTGATTGAAACTTGCTGGCCCAGAAAAGTTATTAAAGAGGTCGTTAATGTAGTCCAAGTGACTACAGTGGCTCAATCTTAAGTTTATCAAGCGACGAGAATACTTTTTGTGCGGAAAAAACAAAACAAAAATAACGACTTTATTCCAATATTCATTTCCAAATATTGAAGGCTAGCGTCAGCCATCAAACACTGAACTGGACTAGATCCAAAAAGCAACAGTATGAAATAAAACCAGTCTGTGCTTGCAAATATAATGGCTGAATACGTTTATTTGTTTATGTTAAGCTTTTTTCCTTCAGCATTTGTTGTATGGTGATTTTTATCATATTTTATTATTAATATTTAAAAAAAAAAGTTAAAAAGTTGAGATCATCCTCTTACTTATCTGTAAACGTACCCGGGTCTTTTGCATAACCTGCTTAATACTCTGAACTATAACTAATATTCCCTGATCTTACCTGATGTTGTCTTTAACATTATTCTTTGAAAGTGCTGGAATTTTCTGTTTGGTGTCACTAGTGGGAGCAGATAAGACACACACCCCTTTAAATCAAAATAAAATACATATTACTGTTTAACTGCTTAAAAAAGAATGATAAAAATCGAAGAATACTGAAAGATATGAGCAATAACACTATAAATGAGCTCAACACTGCATCACTGTTCACTTCCAGATAAACTGATTCTGACTGTAACGCCCCAGAGTTCAGTGTTCACTGGAGACACAGTTACTCTCAGCTGTGACATGGGAAGCTCAACTGGATGGACGTTTCACTGGAGGAAAGACTCAAACTGGGAATCCAGTGATGATGCAGGAACTAAAACAATCAGTTCTGTGAGAGTCTCTGATGGAGGAACATACGAGTGTAGAGCACAGCGAGGAGAATACTACACACAGATCAGTAATGCAATAAAGATAACAGTGAGAGGTAAGTGCCCTTTTACTTTGTAGTTTTTATTTTTATTTTTATTGAAAGCTAATTTTGAGTTTTTAAAAGTTCAAACATGAAGTGTGTGTTTTCTCATTTCACAGAGAGACCCAAACCTGTAGTGAAGGTGAAGCCTGATGTTCGTGTGTTCAGAGGAGAGAGAGTCACTCTCACATGTGACATACAGGAGACAGGAGTCTGGAGGTACAGCTGGTATAAAGATCAAGATAACAGCAGAAGAACAGACCAGATCTATTACAGCGCAGGACAAGACCAGATCTATATAATAGCATCTATGGATTCGTCTCATGCTGGTCTGTACAGCTGTAGAGGAACTCAGACTGAAACCCCACAGTACTCAGAGATCAGTGATGGAGTTACACTGACAGTATCAGGTGAGTGTGTTCATCATTTCATCACATCACTTTAACCTGAAGACATTGAGAAGATAACCAAGTAAATCTGAGCTTACTTCCTATATACAGTGACAGGGTGATTATGATCACAGATTTTTTCAGAGTTCATTATCTATATCCTCCAGATATGTTCAGTTCATTCATGAGCTTCTGCTCTTCAGAATACTGAGAAGTAAATCTGAGGATTTCACCAAGTAAATCTGAGCTTACTTTCTATATACAGTGATATATGATGTTACAGTAACTTACAGAGCCTCAGTTTATCTGTTTTCAGTTTTTCAGACTAAAATACTGTAGTAAAACTGACGCCAGATCAGCGTGTGTTCAGAGGAGAGAGAGCCACTCTCACATGTGACGTACAGAGAGGAGGAAACATTCAGTGGAGATACAGCTGGTTTAGAGATGGAAACATTCATATGAACAGTTCATTTTCACGGCTGATGTTTCTGATCAGTGTTTGTCTGAGATCGTGACTGTAAGGCGGGTGCCAGTAAGTCTGGGCTACCCTGCGAGAAAGCAAAATGCTCTCATGAGAATTAACATTTGAACTCTCTCTTGCATAACAGCAACATCTGAGATGCAGCACACAGTGCAGCTCACACCTCACTTTTACAGTCTCATCATCTCCCCCTGCTCCCCCTCTTCTCCTCCTCACCTAAAACTCACTAAAAACCTATGCAAAGTTAAATTTGTACAATAAGTAATTATACATGTTTGGTATCATTTGAAATGTCTCTGTGCCACTGGTACAAAGGGTCTCATTCCGAAAGAAGTAAAACAAAAGGTAATAAAGTTTTTAAGAGTTTAGAGATAACTTGCACACAGGGCCGGAGTGGGGCCACTTTTCAGCCCGGGAGTTTCAGGCCCAAGACCGGCCCTCTTTTTCCATGGTGGAATTCAAAATTAGCACTTTTTCCAAATTGGATAAATGAAGCAACAGTTCAGCTCTTACCATTGTGTAGTTTTTATTAATAACATGGTTCAACAAATAATGTAAATGTTAAATAATAATTCACTTAAGCTGAGAAGTTAACAAAAAATGTTCCACTATTCCACAAGGATAGGTTGATAAATTAACAAAAGCAGAAAGAAAGAAAGAAAGAAAGAAAGAAAGAAAGAAAGAAAGAAAGAAAGAAAGAAAGCATTTGAAATGTATCCCACTCTTCCACAAAGAGGCATATTGAACTAATGTTTACAGATGTATTTGTATTCAAAAATATTCAAAAATAATGCTTTTTTAATCAAAAAACGTGATACCTAATGACATTTGAGGTTATTAAAACAGTTAGTCCCGCCCATCGACTGCCAAAAGTAAAAGTGTTCGAGCGAGCAAAAGCAGGAGATCAAGAGCGTGGGGAATGATCATGCGCGCGCGAAGGCTTGTATTGCGTGCAGAGGAGATGTCATGCGCGCGCGCAGGGTTTGAATGAGCTCGCGAGTTCCCGTTTCCTCGCTTGTAGAGCTGTTATCCTCTCGCGAATGTCATTTACTGCGCGCGCCAAGCATCAGTTGTGCGCTCCGTTAATTTTGTCATTGATTTGCCGCCATAGGGCCGGCCCAGCTATCGGTAAGCGCCGGCGGTGCCGCGGTAGCCTACCTGAGAAAACGTTTTGGAAAAGACGGGCTATGGACCCAACCAACTCCATGGGAGGGGAGGGGAGAACTCCCTCTCATGGTACAACCCATGCAGAGGCTGAGCGCCGCGGTGTCAGAATGCGGAACGTGTGTAGCCTAATGTAACTAACGTGACAAATGTAAAAAAAAAAAAAAAAAAAATCCTCGACCGGCCCAAAAGTGAAGCGGCCCACCGGGAATTCTCCCGATTCTCCCGATTACCCACCCCGGGCCTGCTTGCACACAGAGGAGGGTGCGTCTTCCAGGCAAATGGCCTCCTGCTCTCAAAAGGTAAACTCTGAATGCAAATTCCCATTGTTAGCAAATGTTTCCATGTGAAAGAAGTTTCTGTCTTGGTCTGGGTATATAATGAATTGCAATAAGAGGCTCGTGGCGATTTGTTACTCAAATTAGCCTGTGATGCAGAATGTATGCAGGCACTTCGAATCAGTGTATCATTCGTTCAGTCGTTTTTTTTGTTTGTTTTTTTTTTAAATATTGAAAGTAGAAAAATGACTTTCCTCTGATTTCAGTTCCGTCATCAGTTCTTCTTCAGTTCTGCACAGCAGAATAAGAGTCCTCCGCTGCTGCAGTTGTGCGGATTCTTAATTAATTTATTTTTTTATCATGAAGCACGCTGTCATTTATTTCTGAATGACTTAGGTCTATATAATGTATGTTACTTCAAATAATCTAAATGTTGACTTTCAAAAGTATCATTTTTTTTCATTTTTGGTGCGCTAAGAAAGATGTTCAAGGAGACAGAGACGTGCTAAACCAGCGCACCATGTTGTTTTCTTTATTTTTCACAGGCATGACATTTTTTAGTCATTTTGAATGTACACAAATAAAATTATAGGCTACATTTTACTGTTTCGAATGACAGAGTATTAAACGACAGAGTATTAAGTTATTTCCCCTGCTGAGAAACAAATCCAAGTGCTGACGCATCGCGCTTACACAACATAGGCATCAGTTCACTTCTGGAATTGCTAACTTGACATCGCAGCCTGTTCATTAATAAAATAAAACAGTCAACCAAACATATAAAAAGTTATTCTACTTAATTTAATTAGTCTTTTGTACAATATAAAGGCTGTGCTGGTCAGTCATAGCTTGCTGTTATTCCGATCATTTCTCTTGAAGATGCTGATTTAGCCTTCATGTATATTAGGACTTGACTGAAGGACGAAGCCTTCTTTACATTAGGGTGATTCTGCAACTACGGGCACTTTTGACTATCCCAATTTGAAAAAATCAACCTCTATGAATTTCAATTTTAACCATCACAGTCTGTAATACATATAAAAATGTACACAAAATAGAATGTAGTCGTTAAGATTTTAATCTGGAACATGTTTATTTTTTATGTTTTTCGGGTCATCTTCTTAAAAAGTGTCCTTACCGCAATGTTACAATAACGTTAATTTTATACATTTTTCTTTAGTAATTTCTATAAAAAATGTAATATATTTAAATAGCTTTTTCAAATTTGATGCAGTTTTGTAAATACTGATATAAAAAAATAATATACAAAATAGAGAATTTCATGTTTTTTTCTAAGCCATGTGAAAAATGTACAGTAACCTTAGATGTCAATTGTTTCCATACACAGAAAATATAACATAATTAACTTTTTTATGACAGATGTTGCAATTTCAATGTGTTAATCATCTCAACATAAGTGTACAAATATTTTTTTGCAAATGAAAATGTGAAAAAAATGAAAATAGAGCAGTGCTGCGGTAATGACATCTTGTGTCGGTAAGGACAAAATAAAAAAAAAATACGTAAAAAATGGCATGTTTATATATATATACTAATATATATACTAGTGGGTAGTTGACGTGACGTGGCTTTTTCACCGTCACAGAAGATAAAAAATAATTTATTTCACATTTTCATCATTTAGAATACTATAAATGGTTAAACATTTTCTTGTTTTACATGAATTTGTTGTTTAAATACCTGAGTTATTTTTTATTTTTTTACAACTTTGAGCCAAATCTCAAAATCGTCCTATGGTGTGACGGTAGACAACATTATTTCATAAATATTAACTTTTATAAATAAAGAAAATAATGTTTAAACATCTTAATGAACACTCCTGGCATAATTGTGCAAGTGTCTATTTCACTAAGTGGCCATCACTTCTCCTATACATACATTTCTAAAAGTGTAGGAATTTAATAAAGTTTGTCACAGAAAAAAATGTCCTTTGGTGTTATGCAATAACCTGATATTAAGTTGGGCAATATCATGGACAACTAAATTTAGTTGAAAGACCCCATTCAAGGTCATGTGACTGAAGACCCCTATGAAGCCCATGAGCAGTGCACATGGCAAGTATTTCTCTCAGAATTGTTCAAATATTTAACTATGTTTTCAGACCACTGAATTTGTTAAGTTTTTTTGTCCTTTAGTGTGACACTCCTAAATTTAATTTTTTAATTAAAATTTGTATTTTTAACAGCAGGACTATGTAATATTATGCAAATGTATCATGCCAATTGCTAATAACAGTTCAGCTAGTATAAGCATGGTTATTAACTGCCACAAAAGCTCAAATGTCCTTTGGTGTGACAGAAAATGTCACAGGAAATGTCCTTTGGTGTGACACTTTGGCCTGTCACACCATAGGACACAGATGTCACACCATAGGACAAGACCTCCTTAAGAAGCTTTTAAAACGAATATATAAAGTTTCAACAAAAAAACAAATGTCCTCCTTTATTATTGTTACAATAATTACTATATATTCTGACTCTTTTTATGCAATGACTATCTTTGTCCTTTAGTGTGACGTTTTGTCCTATGGTGTGACAAACATAAAACAACAGAAAAATATACTTATTTTAAAATATCTTTAAAAAAAGAGTCAAGTTTGGCATTAGGGGAGTTACAATAATATCTCCTCTTAGATAGGTACAATTTCAAACAGTTTTGTAAGGTTGGCGAAAAAGTTTTATTGACATTCGTAGGGAAAAGTTTATCAGGTTCATCTATCCATGGTGAAAATGATTCTAATTAGTACTTTCATGTAAAATAAATATCACTTTAAGAAAATAATGTTTTAATAATGTGAACAATTCTGTCTCAAGTATTTTTTTATGTTATTTAATATAATTTCTTAGTACTTTTTAAATGTCACACCATAGGACACATTTACAGTACTGTTGAGTGAAAACGTGAAAAAAATATGTGAAGTCATTGACAAAATGAGTGACCACTACTATTTTCTGAAACTGCAGTTTTCATACTCCATAAATATATGTGTTTTTTCTTAAAAAGTTATGTTTTCCATAAAAAGTACTTTTTCTTGGCCATTTGTCAACTACCCTAATATATACTTCAGTACTAATAATATAATGAATATTTGTAATTTAATATACAGTAAACCTTGAATTTGTCTCTACCGCAACACAAGGTCTTTACCGCAACACCTAAATTTGCTGCGGTAAAGACATGTTGCGGAAATGACATTTTTGCTAATATTTTAGCTAATTGGCAGCTAGCAAGGCCTACCACATTAGTTTTGACTCTTAGCATCTTAATATACATGAATTCAACAGTATTATACATTTATTTTTAAAATGTAGTTAAAAAATACACAATTATTAAGCTGAATGGTAAGGACGCACAATAAATACTAGAGTAGAAAAGATGATGTTTACCTTATTTTTTTGGTATCTTGTGAGTGAGGTAGTATGGTGGCCCAGTCTGTCAGCAATGTGCTCAAGTGATAATTTCTGTTTCCTTAGAAACTAGACTTGTTTGTGTTCGATAAAATTTCAAAATAAAAGCTTTTTTTCATTGTTGCGGTAAGGACTCAAAAGTGTGGGACAGGCATGTTTAGTTAAAAAAATCATAAAAATGATCAGTAAATAATACAAAGAATTTTAAGTTGCTGTAAATGAATCTGAATATTAAACAATTCCATTTGAAATAATGTCATATTGTAAAAGAATGAGCTAATTTTAAGTATCTCAACATTGAAACCACGGGTGTGGGACATGAGCAAAAATGGTGTTTGGACCTATAAATGCTTCATAATTTTACATTAAATCATATTATTTATTCATTATTTTTTATGTCAAGGTGTGTATTGACACTACGTTTATATTTATGAAACATCAAATGACAAATTTTAACATAAATCTAAAATTTCACTCCTGGGACTTAAAAGTGCCCGTAGTTGCAGAAACACCCATTAATAGTTAGCATCCAAATGTTACATTGCAGATATGAAATGTTAGACCGAATGAGAGATGCGCGAAACCAACATCAGTACAGTTTTAGTTTAGATTCCAAAAAATTGTTTAGGCTTGGCGTTAAAAAAGGCTAAATGTTGTTTGTAATAAAGTGCACAAGAGGCTATTTTTATAGGCTAGGCTACTATGTATATTTTTATTATAGCCTACGTGGCTACTTATTTTTCATTCTTGTTCTTTTCTGAATTCCATTCATTTAAGGATTTATAGGCTACAGTATGGGGAAGTAAAATAGGCTACGTATAGCGTATATGTTATTAATAGTGTTTATAATATCCATTTTGTATTTTATTTAACAGTCTTTTACAATATGTGCGTGCTTCTCAACATGACCTGGTGCACCGCGCACAAGCGCGCATCCTTTAGATAATTAAGTTGTAGGCTAATAAATGTTAATAAAACACAAGGCCTACCTCAGTATTTTAATATCTCTGTTGCTCTCTGTTCTCCGGTTGTTAGATAGTCAGTCTGAATGACAGTTCATGCGTGAACATTAGGCCTATGATATAGGCTAGTCAAAGCATTATTCTTTCCTTTTTGTATTAGTGTTTAAAATCTTTAATTTACAATTCATTATATTTAGCACATAAATATGTTTATGTATTAGTATACTTAGCACAAAATAATTTCAAATACATTTTGGCATATTTATTTTCTGTATATTAGATCTGTGTATTACTGTAGTTCTTCAAGGCACACTATGCAAGAACTGTACCTTAATATAACAGCTTCAAAGTCATTTCGGTGGTAAACAAACTCATAGTAGGGCGAATCATCCTAGCTTGGGGGTGACAAAAACAGCAATGCAAGTTTGAGTGGAGCGCCACCAACAAATCTTGCAAGAATCATGACTTGCTTTACGGCTACGATGTCACACACATCAACAACATATGAAGCACAAAGACACTTGCGCGCATTTCAGACGTGATTCTTGGAAGACTCACGATGGAAAAACAAAGAAAGCGCGGTCGGAAGAGTGTAGGAAAAGGAAAAGAGAATCTGACCAATTTGCAAACTATTATGATAAATTGCAATAATCATGTCTAATGACATCATAAAGGTCAATGTTATGAAATAATGCGACGTACATTTAACTTTATTGATGTCATCTGCCATTTTGTATGGCATGTTATCTGGCATGTTTACATTATAATCAAAAAACACAAATGAAATTATACAGTAGGCCTACTGTAGACTATAGGCTATGATGTGGCAAAATCAATAGTTAACAAACAGCATGTCACATGCCTGTCCTGTCTTGTGCTGCACATGGGTGTTTTGTTATTTTGGGCCATGTGCTCGTGTTATTGTCTGATCCCTCCCCCTTGTTATCTGATTATTGTTTGAGTTCATCCACCTGTTCCCTCCTGATTAGTTTCCCTTTATTAGTTCCCTCTTGTTTGCAGTCTGTGTCGGTACGTTGTCTTTTGTTTCTGTTCCCCGAGATTTTCCAGAGTTTTCTTAGTCTGTTGTTGTTTTTGTATTTACTTAGTTCTGTTTTCCCCCTCGTGGGTTGTTTTGTGTTTTCATTAATAAATTCTTATTTTCTCCAGCATTTGAGTCCTCACACCTTTTGTTTTTAGTCTGTCGTGACACAGCATCAGGCATAAGAAACATTCAAAGTCAATTTGTATTAAAGAGAAGTTTTATTCTCTTTAAGAGGTTTGTTCACAAAAAAGGTACCACGACAGCTACCTCGTGATAGGAACAAGACCTAACCACACAGAAACCAGACAGTCTTTTATACAGTCTCTTCTCCTGTAATTTTCCTGCTCCCCCCGTAAAACCAGCTCGAGCCAGTCTATCTCCCTGCTCCCCCCGTAAAACCAGATAGAGACAATGGTTCTTCAACCCTCTCTGTCTTTCCTGAATAGGAACTCGTTCATGCCAGGTGACATACATGCACACTGAGAGAGAATCACATGCTAAATCAAAGGAAAACCCACACAATATCTGAGAAGTAAATGGGAAAGAGTAAAATATAAAATTTCCATAACAGCTATTTACTTGTGATTTAGCTGCACTCATGTAAAAACGTTATAAGCAGAGGTGGACAGTAACAAAGTACATTTACTTGAGTACTGTACTTAAAGGACAATTCCAGTGAAAAATGAACCTAGGGGTATTTAACACATGGTTACCGAGTCGATCGTTCCCTGCGATGCGTTTTCATGAAAATCGAATCTATAGAGTTTTATCTTTAAAAACAGTATAGCTCATAGCAGTAGTATATGGGGCATAGAGTACGTAAAATGAAATCGCTAGTTAATACCACTAACAAGGCTCAAAATAGCCTCACACTAACACGGTAACATAATGAGGGTCCTTACATACAAACCGAAGCATTGAGAACTTTGTAAGTGTACAGACAGTTTAATAAGAAGATACTTAATAAAGACAGTACATTACGCGTTTACATGCAGGATCCATCTTGGAAAACAGTCTCGACTAATCGAGCCACGAACGCCGTCGATAGGATAGCTGGTCGATAGGAGTTACATTTGTGAAATCTAACGTAGCACGGCGTTCGTGGAACGATCGACTCGGTAACCATGTGTCAAATACCCCTAGGTTCATTTTTCACTGGAATTGTCCTTTAAGTACACTTTTTGAGTATCTTTACTTTACTTGAGTACTATCTTTTCTGGAAACTTTTTACTTTAACTTCACTACATTTGAAAGACAAATATCATACTTTTTACTCCACTACATTTCTGTCAAGGTCCTTGAGTAGAAAGTAGTAACGTCAGTCAGGGGATGATTTTGGTTTGGAAATGAAAGTCGGGTTGACGTCAAAACCCGACATCAGATTTGCATCAAAACCCAACGTCAGATTTACGTCAGAACCCGACGTCAGATTTACGCCAGAACCCGACGTCAGATTTACGCCAGAACCCGACGTCAGATTTACACCAGACGTAACGTCGGACAGACGATGGATTTTGGTTGGAAATGAAAGTCGGTTTGACGTCAAAGCCAGAAAAACTAAGCCAAGGGCACTATTTGAGTTAACAGCCAATTGGGTGTCCGAAACTATTGTAGACGTTATCAAGTGCACTTATTCAGTCCCACTACTGGAACTGTGTTCTAGAAATAAATGTGATATTGAGGCAGGCATAGATTCAGAGGCATACGGTACTGTAAGTATTACATTCAACAATGCAACAATAATAAAACAGTGCATTGACATTTACTTTTTACTTTTGATACTTAAGTACTTTTAAAAACAAGTACTTCTGTACTTTAACTTAAGTAAGAATCGGTATTTACAACTTTTATTGTAACAGAGTAATATTTGACCAGTAGTATCTGTACTTTCACTCAAGTAAGGAAGTTGTGTACTTTGTCCACCTCTGGTTGTAAGCCAGCAAATGTGGTAGGCTACTTTATTATTATAAAAGTAGTCTAACACTTGACATAAACTTATTATCCTATTACCATCATCAGTAGTTCAGTAGACTATGCAGTATGCAGTTAGCCTAATATTTGTATGAAATCATGAAACATTACCTGGTCACAGTGGCGGCTGCTGGTCTTTCAAAGAGGGGAAGCTCATTTTCGGCCTACATCATAAAAATTATTCATTTATATACGTAAATTCTACGTTCCTTTTCAAGAAAATGCTCTGTGAAAAATGAATGTAATAATATAATAAAGGTAGAAATAATAATATAATAATAATGCTACTAATAATAAGATATTTTTTAATTATTTTTGAATTATTACTAATAATAATAATATAAAAAATATAATAAGTAATAATATAATAAAGGTATAAATGTATAATTGTGTGAAATGTATTATAAAAATTGGCTAGCAATTTCGACAAGCAAATACCAAGAAATAGGTTGCAGCAGTTTGTCTTTGAAAAATCTGCGATGGGACTGAGCTCGAACAGCTTCAACATCAGCGACTTTTTATTGTATGAAATCGCTGTCAATCAAAAGGAGACACAGCCTTTCGACAGACCCTCCAATCATCACGCGGAAGCCCGGAGTCCAGTCCAGCCCACTCCCCGTTCACCCCCAGAGAAGCTGAGCTTCCATGGACGGGACATAATCGCAGCATTTATCCAATGACCGTCTAGTTTCGAAGCGCTGAAAAAAACTGTTCAAAGCAGCCCCATTGAAGTCAATGGACGCTGGGCTTCAACATGGAAATGCACTGTCTGTGACGCTATGGGAATGTATGAGAAGGAAATCGAGTCAACCGACCACTGATTCTGAACGAACTCGTCTTTGAGACGAACGTTTTCTAACGCATTTTAGTCAATAAAATGTTAATACAATAGTACATATTTGACCATTCATTTTTTTGACATTATAGGAGAAGCCGAGCTTCCCTTGCAGTCTTAAAGAAATCGCCACTGCCTGGTCAGTATCTTCGGAGTCTATCTGTGCCTGTTCCATGCCCGACGCTTCTAGCCTACCGAACAGGTACCGGTGTACAGGGTGGGGGTGGGTATTTACAACAGTGCAAGTATTCCACAGCGACTCTAGGGGTCGCTGTTTGACAAAAACACATATTCTACATATTGTGCCTTTAAAGTAAAAGCAGCCTAATATAAGAATCAGTAGAGTATACGTTTTATTCATACAATGAAGAATATGCGGTTTTATTTTTTCATTTGATTATTCAATTTCATACTTGAACGCTGCTTTTAGGTAGCCTGGATGCCAGCCGAACTTAGCCCCGCCCACAAAATTTTTAAGTAGGGAAGTTCGGTCTGGACTTGATCCGTTGTGGAGCCATTATGCCCGAACAAAAGCTGTTCGGACCAATCAAATTGTCAGGGTGGGCTTTATACGATGATGGACAGATGATCAACAGTAGCGTAATCATCCACGTCATCAAAGAGCGCTTGGGTTGAATTCGTTTACAACAAAGATGACTGCCGCTGGAGAATTAAGATTTCACGAGTTCACACGTACAAATAACTTAAGTTAGATAGAATCATCTATTCATCCATCATTTAGAATAGATAAATGCATATTTGGCGTGCTGTCCGAGGAGAGGCTCCGTGCTCGGTATTCGGCCCGAACCCAAAGTAGCTTACTCCCCCCGTATTCCTGGCTGTGGAAGAACAAGCCAAGAGTGAGTGGAGGGATGCTGAAACACTGTCAAGGAATGTTAGGTGACGTGACAGAGTGACTAAATGTATGCTTCCTCTCATGCTGATAGGGTAGACCTGGTAATTGTTTGATGACAAGATGATTGGATTGATTATTTGAACGTGCTCCTCCCGAACTTTGTTTATGAAACATCATGTGTATTCCGCTATTGCGTCTGTTATAGAAGATATCGACAACACATTAATTTGAAAAGAGGAACAGAGAAACGCGATCAAGGCATTTGTCGGAAACATGAATGAAAAACACACGTCAATACTCCGTTGCTCTGATTGGTCGTAGGTCTATCCAATTGAGTGCAGAGGCATTTTCTTTCCTGGTTCGGTTGAAACGCCCCATAATCACAGCCCAATGGAGCAGTATCAGACTCATATTCTGACTAGAATCTGAGTATGACGACGTCAGGCTAGCTTTTAGGCATACCTTTACTTGGAAAATTTAACGCAGTTTATTTTATTTGCATCGTTCTATTATTGTATTTGTCCTATATTGTTTGTTTGTTTGTTTGCTTTTTGTATGCTGATATTACCATTGCCTTCTGCAATAAAACAAAACAAAAACAATTCCAAAGAAATTTTATTTACAAAGGTGGATGTGTGATATAGTGCAAGAATATGGATGTAGTACTGCAACAAAATGTATGTTTTTGTGTCTATTTTTAGTTCAGATTAACATTTGAGGGCAGCAATGTTATTCATAATGTCAAAATAAAACCAACGTAATGTTACTTGAAAGCATAGCCTACTATTCCTGCCAAACTTCCATGGTTGCAGTTAGTGTTACTACAGTAAATCCATGGTAAATGTTGCAGATCTGTGGACACTGGATAGTTCATTCATGGCACAATGTTTATTCCTGGTTTGATCCATTAATAAGGGAGAAATGTGAATGTTTCTCACTAGATCTCGCAGCAATGTTATTACTTAAGTAGCGAATTCAAATTATTTATTTACTGGATCTCTTGATCAAGATCGGCTCGCGCTGCTTTGGTCCAAACTGATAAACAACGGTCCGTCAACCACGCAATAACGAGTAGCTCAGTTTCGTTCCGCTTACATTACGTTTGCAATTTGATGTCGGACAATGTTGTGCAAACTACGGACCCACCTACATTTGAAATAACGAAATTTTGGTCGGCAGGAAAAATGGTCCAACAAACCGTTCGGTTTGAAAATGTGTACAGAACATCCATGCTAAAATATCAAGGGGAAAGTCATCATAGCTTGCGTAGTATAGACCCAGCTCCCAACCCAACTTTGAGAATAGATTAACGGCGATATGTTTTTTTAGCGCCTGATAAGAGTCTCACATTAACGCAGCACGTTAACCATTACCAGTAATAATAATCTGTAATCCATACAAACAAATATCTTGGTTAGTTCTCTTACGAGAGTCCTCTCGTACTGCGTTTTTATCAAAACGCTACGGGAAAAGTCCCTTTTCACGAAATACTGAAGCAAAAAATTATCCTTAATTTTCATAAATGTAAAGCGCGTTGCAGCAGTAGTCAGCTATGGCGAGACGGCTTGCTCGCTCATTGGCTGCTCTGCGGCAACTGCATAAGCCTATCGAGCGAGGCCTGAGGTGAGCTCGAAAAGGCTGATTCACTTGATTTTCTTCTCTTCAGCGAAGCGCACGCATCGCTGGATCACGAGGAAGCAAGCGTCGTCTGAGGCAAGCACTTCAGCGGGACGAGCCACTCGAAGCCACTGGCCTACGCCGCCTTCTACAGCCGTACCTGCTGCGCTTTCCGACGCATATCCTTTCATTATCCTTTACTGTTCTTGTGTGTGTGTGTGTGTGTGTTCGCCTTGCGACACTCACCCCCTAAAAGAGCTGCGTCTTTTTAAAGATGCCTTCATGCGGCTCGTGCCGAGCCCCACTCACCGAGGGAGACCGCCATGTCGTCTGCGTCTCCTGTCTGGGTGAGGACCATGCAGCGCTCGCGCTCGCTGACGGTGGCTGCCCTCACTGCGAGCTTTTGCCGATGGTGACTCTGCGGACTCGCCTGGCATTCTTCTCAGAGCCTGCATTCCCCGCCGTGCTGCCGCGCCGTAAGAAGCGCCGCTCGCAGCGGGTCCCGGAACCCGCTCCAGCCCGACTAAGCTCGCCGGTTCGCCCGCCTGCTTCACCCGCCTGCTTCACCGGCTTCTCCCGAATCACTTCCTGATGCTCAGCGCCCGCAGTCTGCCGCCGCTTCATCAGAGGAAGTCGGTTCCGAGGCCGCGTCGGGGGAAAAGGATTCCTGCTCTCTGCTAGCTTCAGGCAGCGAGGACTGGGCGAGCTCCGAGGATCTCGCGCCTGCTGCCCGCAAGCCCACTACGAGAGCCAACATCGAGAGAGAACTCATGCGAGTACTCGCGCTGGCCGCGGCGAGCCTCGGCCTCGAGTGGTCTGCACCGGAGCTCCCCTCTCGCACCCGGCTGGATGGTAGCTTCCTCCCTGGTGAGCGCACTTCTCCGGATTCAAAGCCCGCTCCTTTTCTTCCTGAGCTGCATGAAGAAGTTGCGAAGGCCTGGAATGCGCCCTTCTTTGCGCGAACGCGCTCGTCTGTGTCACCAGCATTTTCCTCCCTGGATAATGCGAAAGACCGAGGCTACCTTTTACTTCCGCCGGTGGAACAGGCGATAACAACCCACCTTTGCCCGCCCTCTGCTGGACGGCGGACTAAACCGGTGTTGCCTTCAAAAGCCTGCCGCATGACGTCGACGCTGCTTGCGCGAATTTTCTCCGCCGCTGGGCAGGCCACGTCAGCGCTACACACCATGGCTACACTGCAGATATTTCAGGGTGATCTCCTCCGTAAGTTGGACGAGATGGGTCCTGAGGCTATCTGCATCGCGGATTTGAGGAGCGCTTCAGATCTAACACTCCGCGCTACCAAGTCTGCTGCACAAGCCATGGGAAAGTGTATGGCTTCCGCCACTGTTGCTGAGAGGCATCTATGGCTGACGCTCACGGAGATGGCTGATTCCAAGCGCAACGCGTTTCTCGACGCCCCGTTGTCTTCCGGTGGCCTTTTCGGTTCTTCTCTCTCCGAGTTCGTGGAGAGATTTACTGAAGCCCAGAAAGCGTCTCAAGCCTTCAAGCACTTCCTCCCGAAGCGCTCCGGTTCTGCAGCGAGTCGTGAAAAACAGACTCCGCGGAGCTCTCAGCCTCAGCCCCCGCCTTCGGCCGCATCCTCACAGCAGCGACAGCAGCGCAGCTCCAGGCCCCGCTCTCGCTCTACCAGCCAACGCCCCGCTCCGCGCGGGCCGCGATCGAGGATTGTGGTGAAGCCGGAAGCCCCGAAGAAGTCCTAGCATGCCTAGGAAAGCGCAGGTGTGTGAGTCCCGCTGTGGCCGGTCTCTCACCCAAGCGCGCCGCTGTTTCAGTCCCAAGACTTGCGACTGTTCCAGCGTTTTCTGCAAGACGCAAGCCCGCTCAGCCGCCCGCTTGCCTGCACACAAAAGCCGTTTTTACGGCTACCCAGATATATCCCGAAAAGAGTGTATTTTCTGGTGTCCCGGCCACGGCCGATGGTGCTATAAGTGTAGTGTCGATGCCCACTCCTCAGTGCCCATCTCTACACACAAGCACAGCCCTACACGCTGTGCTCAGTCAGACAGCGCGCCCAAAGCAGTGAATGTGCCCGCTTCCCGCCCACATTTACTCGCAGACATGAGTCCCACGGGACCCGCTCAGCCCTCCCTCACTCAGTCAAGCGCTGTAGTAAGGTCGAGGACGAGCGCTCTGCCCGCTGTAATAAGCGCGCCCCCCGCCTCGAATGCCACAGGCATAATGCCTACCTTATTGCGCCCCGAAGCACCTCTGTCGCACGGCGAACAGAGCGCGCTTCGCATCCAGCCCTTAGCCAACCATGCAGAAGCATGGGCAGCGCTTCCAGGGGTTTCGGACTGGGTGCTAGGCATTATAAAGAGAGGCTTCTCGCTACAGTTTTGTCGACGCCCTCCCCGCTTCACAGCGCGCGTCCAAACTACGGTGGTTTCAGAAGTAGCACACCTACTTCGCGCCGAAATATCAAAACTGATAAGCAAAGGGGCGATAGAGCGTGTTCCCCGAGCTCAAAGTGAAGGGGGGCTATACAGCAGATACTTTCTAGTCCCCAAAAAGGACGGCGGTATCAGACCCATTCTGGATCTAAGACAGCTAAACAGAGTATTAGTGAAACGCAGTTTCAAAATGCTCACGACCAGCAAAATTCTCGCGCATGTTCGCCGAGAAGACTGGTTCATGTCGATAGATCTGAAGGACGCGTATTTTCAAATACAGATAGCGTCACATCACAGGCGATACTTAAGATTCGCCTTCGAGGGTCAGACATACCAGTATACAGTCCTGCCCTTCGGCTTGTCCCTGGCACCTCGTACATTTACGAAATGCATGGACGCAGCGCTCGCTCCTCTCAGACTCAGAGGCATGCGAGTGCTGAACTATTTGGATGACTGGTTGATCCTAGCTCAATCACGATCTCAGCTCGTGGAGCACAGAACCATTTTACTCGATCACCTCGAGAATCTTGGTATCACGGTCAATTGGGCGAAGAGTTCACTGAACCCCAGTCAAACGATTTCGTTTCTGGGTATCGTTCTGGACTCGCAGTCTATGACGGCGCGGCTGTCGCCACAGCGCGTGCTGCACATTCAGCGCGCGGCGAAGTCTTTCCGCCGCGGCGCTTTCACCCCGCTCAGGAAGTTTCAAAGGATGCTGGGTCTCATGGCCTCAGCATCATCAGTTCTCCAGCTGGGCTTGCTCCGCATGCGCCCGCTGCAGTTCTGGTTGAAAGCACGAGTACCGCGCGGAGTGTGGGTGTCCGGCCGGTTACGCCTCAAGGTCAATCAAAGCTGTGTGACAGCCCTGATACCTTGGTTGGCAGACGGCTGGTACCAATCAGGTGTAAGCCTGGGGACTTCCTCGAGAGTGAGGATGGTGTCGACAGACGCATCCACCTCGGGATGGGGAGCGCTGCTCGAGGGCAGACCGTTCTTCGGCCTGTGGTCGGAACGAGAAAAGCTCCAACACATCAACTGCCTGGAAATGCTGGCAGTGCACAACGCGCTGACGCGTTTTTGTCCCCATATCAAGGACCAACACGTCGTAGTCCGTTCGGACAACACGGCCGTGGTGTCCTATATAAATCGCCAGGGCGGTCTGAAATCCACATCCCTGTACAGGCTGGCGAAACGCCTCCTAATATGGGCTCAGCACAATTTGCGCTCGCTGAGGGCAGTGCATGTGCCTGGGCTCCAGAATGTGGGCCCAGACAGACTGTCCAGGAACAACATTCCCCTGGGCGAATGGTCTCTACACCCACAAACAGTCCGGCTGTTGTGGGAGAGATTCGGCAGAGCGGAGGTGGACCTATTCGTGTCCCGTGAAAACGCTCATTGCCCCGTGTTCTTTTCCAAGAACGACAGCGCGCTGTCCCAGATGTGGCCGCGCTGCCCGCTATACGCTTTCCCCCCCTTCTCCCTCCTGCCACAGGTGTTAGAGCGGGTCGGTGAAGCGCATAGGCGACCTGCACGCGCTCTCCGTGAGCCCAGCGTGCTTAGAGTTTGGACCTAATGACTCTAAAGTCATACTCAAACCTAAGCATGGCTATGTGCCAAAGTCCCTCAACACGCCGTTTCGGGCTCAGGTTATCTCCCTGTCTGCCCTGCCGGGGTCAAGTGAGGAAGGGGACTCAAGTTTTCTTTGCCCTGTTAGGGCTTTAAGAGCTTACGTGTCCCGCTCCGCTGTCTTCAGACAGACTGAGCAGCTCTTTGTCTCGTTCAGTGGACGTTCCAAGGGAATGGCTGTTTCGAAACAGAGCTTATCCAGATGGATAGTTGACGCCATAGCGCTGGCTTATACTGTCAAGGGCATTCAGTGCCCGTTGGGAGTCAGAGCGCACTCCACGAGGGGCGTTGCCTCCTCGTGGGCTTGGTCCAGCGGGATTTCCTTACAGGATATATGTACGGCGGCAGGCTGGGCCTCGCCGTCTACATTTATCAGGTTTTACAACCTAGAAGTTCCCGCCTTGCAGGCTAAGCTACAATCGGTGTAGTCGATTCAGCTGTCTAACTAGAACACTGAAATCGCATGCGCAACGCGCTACCGACTGTCTTATGGGCAGAATTGTGTAAGACCCACATTTCCCACATTCAGTTCAGGTTCCCCACCCTGTCTATGTGATGTCATATTCGCGTCTGCTGGCGCGACCATATAAGGACGGAGGGAATCCCCTCTTGTCTCTAGACTCTCTCTGTGAGGTCATGTTTACGTCTGCGGACGTTACAGTTTAGGGAATTAAGGTCCCCCATCCCTTATTCCCGGATTCTTTGTGAGTCTATCTGGTGATTATGCACTGTACATCTGGCTTAGCTTCCAGTGATCGGTGTTTTTATCCCAGCACGCACGGCGTTTTACAAGGGGTTCCCGTAGCGTTTTGATAAAAACGCAGTACGAGAGGACTCTCGTAAGAGAACGTACTCGGTTACTAACGTAACCTCGGTTCTCTCTAGAAGAGGGAACGAGTACTGCGTTCTCTGCCGTGCGTACGGTTCACTCTGGTTCGCTTCGGCGATGAAAATCAAGTGAATCAGCCTTTTCGAGCTCCTTTTATAGAGGTTAGCCACACCCGTCTCGGCGGGAAATGGCAAGGAGGGCGCGAAGCGCCCTCATTGGCCTGACGTCACCTCAGGCCTCGCTCGATAGGCTTATGCAGTTGCCGCAGAGCAGCCAATGAGCGAGCAAGCCGTCTCGCCATAGCTGACTACTGCTGCAACGCGCTTTACATGTATGAAAATTAAGGATAATTTTTTGCTTCAGTATTTCGTGAAAAGAGACTTTTCCCGTAGCGTTTTGATAAAAATGCAGTACTCGTTCCCTCTTCTAGAGAGAACCGAGGTTACGTTAGTAACCGAGTACGTTAGGCACATATGTAAGTGAATGGGATCAAATATTGAAGGCCATAGCGTCAGCCATCAAACACTGAACTGGACTAGATCCAAAAAGCAACAGTATGAACTAAAAACAGTCTGTGCTTGCAAATATAATGGCTGAATACGTTTATTTGTTTATGTTTAGCCTTTTTCCTTCAGCATTTGTTGTATGGTGATATTTATCATATTTTATTTTTAATATTAAAAAAAAAGTTTAAAAGTTGAGATCATCCTCTTACTTATCTGCAAACTTACCCGGGTCTTTTGCATAACCTGCTTAATACTCTGAACTATAACTAATATTCCCTGATCTTACTTGAGGTTGTCTTCACATTCTTTGAAAGTGCTGGAATTTTCTGTTTGGTGTCACTAGTGGGAGCAGAAAAGACACACACCCCTTTAAATCAAAATAAAATACATATTACTGTTTAACTGCTTAAAAAAGAATGATAAAACCCGAAGAATACTGAAAGATATGACCAATAACACTATATATGAGCTAAACACTGCATCACTGTTCACTTCTAGATAAACCGATTCTGACTGTAAAGCCCCAGAGTTCAGTGTTCACTGGAGACACAGTTACTCTCAGCTGTGACGTGGGAAGCTCAACTGGATGGACGTTTGACTGGTGGAAAGACTCAAACCCTGATTCTAGTGATGATGCAGGAACTAAAACAATCAGTTCTGTGAGAGTCTCTGATGGAGGAACATACGGGTGTAGAGCAAAGCGAGGAAAATACTACACATACCTCAGTAATGCAATAAAGATAACAGTGAGAGGTAAGTGCCCTTTTACTCTGTAGTTTTTATTTTTATTGAAAGCTAATTTTGAGTTTTTAAAAATTCAAACATGAAGTGTGTTGTTTTCTCATTTAACAGAGAGACCCAAACCTGTAGTGAAGGTGAAGCCTGATGTTCGTGTGTTCAGAGGAGAGAGAGTCACTCTCACATGTCACATACAGGAGACAGGAGTCTGGAGGTACAGCTGGTATAAAGATCAAGATAACAGCAGAAGAACAGGCCAGATCTATATGATCACATCTGTGGAGCTGTCTCATGCTGGTCTGTACAGCTGTAGAGGAACTCAGACTGAAACCCCACAGTACTCAGAGATCAGTGATGGAGTTACACTGACAGTATCAGGTGAGTGTGTTCATCATTTCATCACATCACTTTAACCTGAAGACACAGAGAAGATAAGCAAGTAAATCTGAGCTTACTTCCTATATACAGTGACAGGGTGATTAGGATCACAGATCGTTTCAGAGTTCATTATCTATATCTTCCAGACATGTTCAGTTCATTCATGAGCTTCTGCTCTTCAGATTATCTGAGATGAATGAAACCGTCAGTGTAGCAAACAAGCCTTGAGACTTGATCATTTGTCCTCAGTCAGACCGAGGTTAGGATAGAAATGATGTTACAGTGACTTACAGAGCCGCAGTTTATCTGTTCTCATGGCCTGAGAGTGTCGGCAGTTTTTCAGACTAAAATACTGTAGTAAAACTGATCAGTGTGTGTTCAGAGGAGAGAGAGTCACTCTCACATGTGATGTACAGAGAGGAGGAAACATTCAGTGGAGATACAGCTGGTTTAGAGATGGAAACAATCATATGAACAGTTCAGTTTCACAGCTGATGTTTCTGATCAGTGCTTGTCTGAGATAGTGACGGAACCGAAGCCTCAAAACGCATGAGAAAACGTCTCAGGTTACGACTGAGAACAGGGAACGAGACACTGCATCTATTGATGCTATTGGGGAATACAATAATCATTTGTCCTAGTCAGTGTGTTTTATCTTTCTTCTCAGATTTACCCACA
Organism: Abramis brama; assembly: GCA_022829085.1. Taxonomy (NCBI): domain Eukaryota; kingdom Metazoa; phylum Chordata; class Actinopteri; order Cypriniformes; family Leuciscidae; genus Abramis; species Abramis brama. The sequence goes on along the minus strand of CM040768.1, from coordinate 52,051,209 downwards.
TCTACAGTGACTGTGACACCAGACCGTCCTGTATTTACTGGAGAAACAGTCAATCTGAAGTGTGTGATAATGTCTAATCACAGTGACTGGAGATATGAGTGGTATAAAGACAGTGTAATATTACAGACGTCTGATCGTCGTTACGCTGTAAACAGAGACACTCTCACTATCAGAGGAGCTACTGAGTATGATCAGGGTCAGTACAGGTGTAAAGGACAGAGAGATGGAAGACCAAACTCATCAACATCAAGCTCTGCTGTTTCTCTCTCTGTGAAGGGTGAGTTGAACATCATTGTCCTCCTAAACTCTTTATTCATGATCATGATCGCACAACCAATCGAGAGACTTTTACTCTCATTCACACTGCTGATAAATACAGTTGAAGAAAAACAATTAAACTGAATGCAGAGGTCTGAAAATGCATTTTAAAGCTAAAGTGTTTTTAACTTGAAGTGTAATCTTAAAAACACAAAACTCATAAAGTTCTTAATAAAACAGAGAAACACAACAAATAAAGACGTCTGTCTGATGCATGTGAACACGGATCTGAGAAACAGCTAAAAATAGTTATGTTAATGGCTGCTAATTACACTTTAATTCTACCTATAATTACTCTGCTTGCACTTTCTGAGAATCTTTGAGTCTATACCTAGGCGAGTGGTCCCTGAACTCACAGATCGTCATTCTGATATGGAGTGTGTTCGGTGAGGCCGAAGTCAACCTTTTCGCCTCGAGAACCAACACCCACTGCGCAGTGTTCTTCTCGAAGAACAGGGACACGCTGGCCCATCACTGGCCCAGCCGCCCCTTTTATGCGTTTCCCCCCGTTTCAATGATCTCCCAGGTCGTCAAACGGGTCAGGGAGAGTGGATGCCCAGTCCTCCTAGTGACCCCCCTCTGGAAATACAGGACGTGGTTTCCAGAGCTGGTTCAGTTATCGGACAGAGTCCCCTGGCCTGTTCGGCTGAGGAAAGACCTCCTCTCACAGGCCAACAGGATGATATGGCATCCGTGACCCGACTTATGGGCCCTCCATGTCTGGCCCTCAACGGGTACCCAGAGACCTTCCTGAGAAGGTCTTGAACACTATCACTGAGGCTAGGGCCCCTTCTACCAGGCACCTTTATGTTCTGAAGTGGTCAGTGTTCTCCAGCTCGTGCTCGGAAAAACTCTTTGAACCAGGGTCATGCAAGGTATCTGTGATACTCTCCTTCCTACAGGAGCTGTTGGACGCGGGCCCTTCCCCGTCCACGCTCAAAGTTTATGTGGCAGCCATGGCAGCTCATCATGCTCCAGTGGCTGGCCAATCATTAGGAAGAAACGACCTGGTGGTATGGTTTCTAAAAGGAGCTAGGAGGTTGAAACCCTCCAGACCTCCGTCTGTGCCGTCTTGGGACCTCTCCACGGTCCTTGGGGCCCTGAAGAGACCACCTTTTGAACCGCTCCAGTCGGTTGATCTTAAACCTCTCTCGCTAAAGACTGCTCTCCTGCTGGCACTGGCATCTATCAAGCGAGTGTTAGATCTGCAGGCCCTCTCCGTGAGCCCTTCCTGTTTAGAGTTTGGATTGGATGACTCCAGGGTCATCCTCAAACCCAGACATGGCTATGTACCCAAAGTGCTCTCAACGCCATTTAGAGCACAGGTTATCACATTATTAGCTCTTCCCCCTTCTGCTCAGGATGGGGAGGCTAATCTACTCTTCCCTGTCAGAGCACTGAGAACCTATCTGGAGCATTCTGCATCTTTTAGACAATCAGAACAGCTCTTTGTCTGCTTTGGTGGCCGATCTAAGGGTTATCCAGTCACAAAGCAAAGACTGTCTAGATGGATAATGGATGCCATATTTATGGCATATACTTCACTGGGTCAGTTTTGCCCTATAGGTATTAGAGCTCATTTGACTAGAGGCATGGCCTCGTCTTGGGCTTGGTCTTCTGGGTTTCCCATTCAGGATATTTGTGTGGCGGCCGACTGGTCCTCGCCTTACACATATATGAAGTTCTATAAAATGGAGGTACCTTCCCTGCATGCGAAGGTACTTTCGGTATTATTAAGGCCCAATGGTGTCTGGTCTTGTCTACAAATTATGTCACTGTGCACAAACACATATCTATTTTATTATAAACCCGCCTTAGTGTCCGGTCTTATTGGTACATTATGTTGGCTTCAGTCATTTAAACCTGCTAAAATGGCGTTTTCGGGGACTAATATAGGCTAAGGCTGCTTGGCGGGCTCTGACGTTTAATGGTGTATCAGAGGCCACAGCACAGATAATGAGTGAGCCAGACACTCACTGTGCTAGCTGTGCAGCTGCAAATGCGTAAAAAAATAAAAATCTTTAACATATTTACTTGACACATCGCTTGAGACTTACTGATATACAATTATAATTAATATTTATTTGGAGTAGGGCTACTTATTTTTTGCACAATGCACATTTCTTAATATTAAGCCTAAAATGTGTTTTAATATAAATATTAGTAAGGATTGTATGATCTCTGTAAAATATCAGTCTTTAAATGCAAGATATTTAAAGTGTACCTAAAATATACTTGCAATAGTTTCACTTTAGCACAATCAAATATACTTAAATTTAGAATTTTTTTTTTTTTTTGTTCCACACAAGAAAGAAATTCAAACAGGTTTGAACAACATGAAGGTCAGTAAATTTAAGCAGAATATGAATTTTTAAATGAACTATTCCTTTAATACAGAGCTCTAAAATGGAAATGATGGTGGGATAATATGATACAGGAGGAAAAATATTGCAAAGCTTTTATATTCACTCACAAAACTTTGTTGCTCAATAATGTGCTTGTGTTTCTGTTTTTCAGTGTCACGTTCAGGTCAGATTTCTGTCTTCAAAATCCTCAGTTTTCTTCTGGCTGTTTCTCCATATCTGCTAGCGACAGTCGTGCTGCTTTACAAATGTTACAGAGCGAGAGGTAAAACTTAATTCTGACACACACACACACACACACACACACACACACACACACACACACACACACGCGCGCACTCACTCTCAATAAAAAGCAATAACTGCAGTGAAAAAAAAGAAAGAAAAAAAAGAAAAACAACATAAGACATGTCCGTTTAATTGTTGATTTTTTTTTGTGTGTATTTCACAGTTTCAACTGCTGAAGACTAAAGTCAGTTCACCGTAGCAGAGGAAGACACTCCAATATGATCTTAACCAGTTTAAAAAGTCTCGTACTGTTATTTCTGTCAACATATGGTTTGTAAATATTGTAGCTGGTTCTTCTTTTATAGACTTCAAATGTGTAATATAATTGCAGGGATGCAGGAAGATTGGTAATCAGGGGGAGATGGTAATATATAGAAATAGTATATAGAATAAAGAAATAATATAAAAAACATGTCAACACCACCAAGCATAACGAACATTCCCTGAGAACGCTCATTTTATAGAGCTTACAGTAGGCCTGCATTTTTGACAGAACATAGTGATTCTTGCAATTGTAATTTATTGTGGAATGTATTTGTGATACAAACAAAGGCTATTGAGGTCTTTTTACAGGCAAAAACAAGCCTGACGAAATACTTTTTATGTTTTTTGGGCATTTATTTACACGACAGTGGCGTTTGGGGGACTTTTAAAAATATGTTTCAGACGAGACCCTTATCATCTCTGTGTAAAAACAAAAATGCGAATTTGTGAAAATGGTGATGTCATGCACATTTGTAGGCTATTACGTGTTTAGTATATAAGCTTTTTTAAATGAAAGGTTCCTTACAACAGACTCAAGGATGATATATGTTTTCGAAGCCCTTGTGTTCAAAAGTTTAAAAGCAACACTATTGTCAAAGCAACACTATTGTTATTGCTCATACTTATATTCCACACAAAGTTTGGCGCGTAATGCGCCCCGCACCATTTGTCACAGACCCCTGAGTGAGGTGTCAAATCGACCGGCTCATTGAGGAGAGGTGTGCTATGACTTTTCTAAGCGATCGGGTGTACGATGTTCGCACAGCGGACAAAAAAGCGGCCAAAAAAGTCCCATTGACTTAACATTGGGCATTCTAAAAATATTCAAATCCAAACCGCCGTTTTCACACACACAGACTCCAAAGGGCCTGACACCCCTGCGTCTCTCCCTCTCTCTCTCTCCCTCAGAGGATTTATATTATCAAGCAGCCAATAAGTAATGGCCTAAAATCTTCATAGCCACACCCTAGCAACCAGTTTCAGCACCCTAGCAACCACTAAGAGCTCCCTAGCAACCACCCTAAACCAAAAAAATTTTGTTTTTACATTTTTTTGTATTTTTTATCGCAATATTACACTCGTGGCCTTGCGATATTGCTCCATGCTTGTGCCTATTCGGCCATAGGCACGAGGCCGCAGGCCGAGTCAAAGTCAAAGTCAAAGTCAAGTTTATTTCTAGAGCACTTTTAAAACAACTGAAGTTGACCAAAGTGCTGTACATCCCACATCATGAATCAACAACAACAAAAATAAAATGACATAAAAAGACACAAACACACAGCTCTCAAACTGAAATAAAAGCCAAGGAAAATAAATGTGTTTTAAGACTAGATTTAAAAGCAGATAGTGTTGGGGCCAGCCTCACAGACAATGGTAAATTATTCCATAGTTTAGGGGCCACAACTGAAAAGGCCCGATCTCCCCTATGTTTCAGCCTTACTCTAGGAACAACCAAGAGCATACAATCTGCCGACCTAAGAGACCTAGATGGAACATGTTGTTTTATGAGGTCAGAAAGGTAGGTCGGGGCTAGACCATTCAAGGATTTGTAGGTGAACATTAAAATTTTAAAATCAATCCTAAACCGTACTGGAAGCCAGTGAAGGGAAACCAGTATGGGAGAAATGTGGTCACGCTTACGTACCCCTTTTAGTAGTCTAGCTGCAGCATTCTGCACTAACTGCAGACGTGAGAGAGATGCCTGGCTGACACCAGCATAGATGGCATTACAATAATCCAATCGAGAGGAGATAAACACATGGATAACTCTTTCAAAGTCTTTAAATGACAAAAAAGGTTTCACTTTAGACAAGAGCCTTAACTGAAAAAAACTGACTTTAACCACAGAATTTATCTGCTTTTCAAGTTTAAAATCACTGTCCATGATTACTCCCAGATTTTTAACGGAAGATTGAACATACGGAGTTAAGGCACCCAATTCTGTGTTGGGGGCCACATGGGTACTACTTGGGCCAAATATCACAATTTCAGTTTTACTCTCATTGAAATGTAAAAAATTCATGGCCATCCAGGCTTTAATTTCTGCAAGGCAGTCCAACAATAATTTTACAGAGCTGTTATCATTTCGTTTCAATGGCAGATAAAGTTGTGTGTCATCTGCATAACAGTGAAATGAAGTGCCATGCTTTCTCAGGATAGACCCCAGAGGAAGGATGTACAGGGAAAACAGCATCGGGCCCAGAATAGACCCCTGGGGGACTCCACAAGGAAAAGGTGCCATTGGGGACACAAAGTCTCCAAGGCGAACAGAAAACTTCCTATCGGACAGATATGACCTAAACCACTCTAGAGCAATACCTTTGATACCAACACAGTGGTCCAACCTAGAGATCAGAATATTATGATCAATAGTATCAAATGCAGCTGTAAGGTCTAATAGCATTAGAATAGCAGAATCTCCTGAGTCTGTAATCAATAAGAGGTCGTTAAAAACTTTTAAGAGTGTAGTTTCTGTACTATGAAGGGCTTTAAATCCAGACTGAAACAACTCCAAAATTCCATGTAAATCCAAAAAAGATTGCAACTGTATACATACAGCTTTCTCCAGTATTTTCGAAAGAAATGGAAGTTTAGAAATAGGTCGATAATTGGAGAAAACTGATGCGTCAAGATTGTTTTTTTTTATTAGTGGCTGTACTACTGCATGTTTGAAGCCCTGTGGTACAACACCTGTGGTCAGACTGCTATTTATAATTTTTAGAATTTTGGGCCCAATAGTTTCAAAAACTTGTTTTAAAAAACGTGGAGGGACAACATCTGTAAAACAGGCGGATGAGTTCATTTGATCAATTATATCTTTCATAAAAGATAAGGACACAGGCTCAAACTGGTTAAAGACAGCAGGGCGGGTGACAATAATAGAGGGGTCCTCAGAAGAAGGTAAAATATGTGCTCTAATATTTTCTATCTTACCTATAAAAAATTGTGAAAACTTCTCACAGACATCTGGAGATGAATAAGAACAAGTCATTTGAGAGGGAGGCCCATTTAGTACAGCATTAATTGTACTAAAAAGAGCTTGAGGTTTGTGAGAATTCTTCAAGATAATGTCAGAAAGGTATTTTGTTTTCTCGGTTTTTACAGTTTTTTGGTATTTATGCCAGGTGTCTTTTAAGATGTCAAGAGACACCTGTAATCTGTTTTTCTTCCACTGTCGTTCAGCTCTCCTGCACTCTCGTCTGACAGCACGAGTAGTATCGTTCAACCATGGTTCACTTTTTGGCTTAGAACGCATAACTTTAAAAGGTGCAACAATGTCTAACACACTTTGGCAGGAAGAATCAAACAATGAGAATAACTCTTCGGTATTAGAACAGGAAGGGAGCATACAATTAGTTTCATCCAAACTTTGAAAAACAGTAGAAAACTGCGCAGCCGTGGAAGAGTTAAACACACGACACCGCCGAGCTGGTCCACTCGGTTTAGAATAAGGGAGAGAGATCTCAAATAAAACTGGCATGTGATCAGAAAAAGACGCTTCACAAATTTCAAGATTACAAATTTGTAAACCACATGATAAAACAAGATCTAATGTGTGTCCATGCTCGTGTGTAGGATCTGTCACATACTGCACCAAATTAAAAGAGTCAATAACATTTAAAAAATCTTTGACTAGTGGCTTCATAGGACAACAAACATAGATATTAAAGTCGCCAACTATTAAAACCCTGTCATAGTTTGACATAATTCCAGACAAAAAGTCAGAAAAATCATTGATGAAGTCCTTATTATATTTAGGTGGTCGGTATAGCACAGCACACAACACCGGCTGGAATCGACCCAGTTCGAAAATATTAAGTTCAAAGCTGGAGTAAATGTCTGATGACAGTTGACGACATTCAAATTTTTCTTTAAAAATTGTCGCTACTCCTCCTCCTCGTCCAGAAGACCTCGGAGTGTTAAAATATGTACAATCAATCGGTAAAACTTCTGAAAAAACGCTTAGATCACTGGCATTAAGCCATGTTTCAGTCACACATAAAAAATCTAGTGCACGGGAGGTAAAAAAGTCATTAAAAATGAATGATTTATTGGTTAATGATCTAGCATTTACCAGTGCTATCCTGGTCGGAGTCAAGCCTTCTGCCATCCGGGGTTCCCGATCCAGCGGCCGAAGGCTTTGGAGATTCACGCCACCTCTACGGAGACGGGGTGATCGGGGAGGGGGGACATCCACGTCCCTGCCGACGAGCGTTATCAGACCAGAATCCATAGAATGCCAGGAAATAACGCGACGTCGATCCAGTTTGTTTTCAGCAAGTGTGGTATAATGATTACTCCAGAAACATTTCGCCAGGTAGCGTTTGATTTTTACCAGTAGTCCACTGCGTTTACCCCGGCGTCTATAACGCCTCCTCCGGGAAGGAGGAACTGGCGCGCGCCAAAGGTAAGAAGGGATTGCAGATACGAATGGGAGAGAAGTTCTCTGTTCACTCCGATCGTAGTTCACCAAGTCATTTGTGACAGATCTGATATTTAGGAGTGTTTGGCGATCATATACCAGTAGAGAGTCGACATTTTTACAGATAATTGACAGAAACAACACAAACACAAGCGGGACTAGAAGCAGCAGACGGCACGCCACACACACTGGCGCCATCTTGGACTGCTCTCTGAGTGGCACTCGTACTGAAGGCACTCGTTATTAAAGATTTTAATAACTCTATAAAAACTCCATAGTAACCATCTTTGACAACTACCAACCACCTAGTAACACCATAGCAACTAAAAAAAATACCTTAGCAACCATCCTGAACACCCTAGCAACTGTCTAGCAACCCCCCAGAACACCTAGCAACTGCCTAGCAACCACCCAGAACACCCTAGCAACTGCCTAGCAATGCCCTAGCATCCACCCAAAATACCATAGCAACTGCCTAGCAACACCATAGCAACCACCCAGAACACCCTAGCAACCACCTAGCAACGCCCTAGCAACCATCCAAAATACCATAGCAACCACCTAGCAACACCATAGCAACCAACCAGAATACCCTAGCAACCGCCTAGCAACACCATAGCAACCACCCAGAATACCCTAGCAACCGCCTAGCAACACCATAGCAACCACCCAGAACAGCCTAGCAACCACCTAGCAACGCCCTACCAACCACCAAGAACACCCTAGCAACAGCCTAGCAACCACCTGAACAACATGAATTAGCCATATCTCAGCACCAGAACATCGTACAGACATGTTTGTTGGCTTGTATGCAATCATGTACCACACTCTAGCAACCGAGTGGCGAGTTTTGCCACTGCAAGCACCACTTCACATTTTCTTCAGGAAATGTACATTCTAGTTATTAGTGGTGCTTTTTTAAAAGCATCACTATTGTTATTGCTCATACTTATTATTTTTCTTCTTCTTATTATTATTCTTCCACACAAAAGTTTGGCGCGAAACTCGCCCTGCACCGTTTGTCACAGACCCCTGAGTGAGGCGTCAAATCGAGCGGCTCATTGAGGAGAGGTGTGCTATGACTTTTCTAAGCGATCGGGTGTACGATGTTCGCACAGCGGACGAAAAAGCGGCCAAAAAAGTCCCATTGACTTTACATTGGGAGTTCTAAAAATATTTGAATCCCAACCGACGTTTTCACACACACACCACTCCAAAGGGCCTGACACCCCTGCATCTCTCCCTCTCTCTCTCCCTCAGAGGATTTATATTATCAAGCAGCCAATAAGTTATGGCCCAAAATCTTCATAGCCACACCCTAGCAACCAGTTTCAGCACCCTAGCAACCACTAAGAGCTCCCTAGCAACCACCCTAAACCAAAAAAAAACATTTTTTAATTTTTTTAATATTTTTTAAAGCAATTTTACTCTCGTGGCCTTGCGATATCGCTCCATGCTTGTGCCTATTCGGCCATAGGCACGAGGCCGCAGGCCGAGTGCCGTACAGAAGGCACTCGTTATTAAAGATTTTAAGAACTCTATAAAAACTCCATAGTAACCATATTTGACAACTACCAACCACCTAGTAACACCATAGCAACTAACAAAAACACCTTAGCAACCACCCTGAACACCCTAGCAACGTCTAGAAATGCTCTAGTAACCACAAAAAACTTTAGCAAGCACCCAGAACACCCTAGCAACTGCCTAGCAACCACCTAGAACACCTAGCAACTGCCTAGCAACCACCCAGAACACCTAGCAACCAACCAGAACACCCTAGCAACTGCCTAGGAATGCCCTAGTATCCACCCAGAATACCATAGCAACTGCCTAGCAACACCATAGCAACCACCCAGAACACCCTAGCAACCACCTAGCAACGCCCTAGCAACCACCAAGAATACCCTAGCAACTGCCTAGCAACCACCCAGAACACCTTAGCAACTGCCTAGCAACACCATAGCAACCACCCAGAACACCCTAGCAACCACCTGGCAACAGCATCTTGCTAAAAACATGCTGGCAACATGCTAATCAAGCTAGCATCATGCTAGCAACATGCTAATCAAGCTAGCATCATGTTAGCAACATGCTAATCATGCTAGCAACATGCTAATCAAGCTAGCATCATGCTAACAACATGCTAATCAAGCTAGCATAATGCTTGCATCATGCTAATCAAGCTAGCATCATGCTAGCAACATGCTAATCATGCTAGCATTATGCTAGCAACATGCTAATCAAGCTAGCATCATGCTAGCAACATGCTAATCATGCTAGCAACATGCTAATCAAGCTAGCATAATGCTAATCAAGCTAGCATCATGCTAGCAACATGCTAATCATGCTAGCATTAGGCTACCAACATGCTAATAAAGCTAGCATCATGCTAACAACATGCTAATAAAGCTAGCATAATGCTAGCATCATGCTAATCAAGCTAACAACATGCTAATCATGCTAGCATTATGCTAGCAACATGCTAATCAAGCTAGCATCATGCTAGCAACATGCTAATCATGTTAGCATCTAGTTAAAAACATGCTAGCAACATGCTAATCATGCTAGCATCTTGTTAAAAGCATGCTAGCAACATGCTAATCATGCTAGCATCATCCAACCAACATGCTAATCATGCTAACAACATGCTAATCCTGCTAGCATCATTCTAACAACATGTTAATCATAGTAAATCATGCTGGAATATGTTAAATCGTAATAAATCATCTTAGAACCATGGTAAATCGTGGTAAATAATGCTAAAATATGGTATATCATGGAATCACAACATGTCAATTGTGTTAGCATCTGCCCAGTGGCGAATTTTGCCACTGCAAGCACCACTTCACATTTTCTTCAGGAAATGTACATTCTAGTTAATGGTGCTTGCCAAAGGCAAGGCATCATTAGTGTTCTCTTGCATACTTATTATTATTATTCTTATTTTTATTCTGGACAAAGTTTGGCGCGAAACTCGCCCCGCACCGTTTGTCTCAGACCCCTGAGTGAGGTGTCAAATCGACCGGCTCATTGAGGAGAGGTGTGCTATGACTTTTCTAAGCGATCGGGTGTACGATGTTCGCACAGCGGACGAAAAAGCGGCCAAAAAAGTCCCATTGACTTTACATTGGGCGTTCTAAAAATATTTGAATCCCAACCGACGTTTTCACACACACAGACTCCAAAGGGCCTGACACCCCTGCGTCTCTCCCTCTCTCTCTCTCCCTCAGAGGATTTATATTATCAAGCAGCCAATAAGTAATGACCTAAAATCTTCATAGCCACACCATAGCAACCAGTTTCAGCACCCTAGCAACCACTAAGAGCTCCCTAGCAACCACCCTAAACCAAAAAAAATTTTTTTTTACATTTTTTTGTATTTTTTAACGCGATATTACACTCGTGGCCTTGCGATATTGCTCCATGCTTGTGCCTATTCGGCCATAGGCACGAGGCCGCAGGCCGAGTGCCGTACTGAAGGCACTCGTTATTAAAGATTTTAATAACTCTATAAAAACTCCATAGTAACCATCTTTGACAACTACCAACCACCTAGTAACACCATAGCAACTAAAAAAAATACCTTAGCAACCATCCTGAACACCCTAGCAACGTCTAGAAACGCTCTAGTAACCACCAAAAATACCGTAGCAACTACCCAGAACACCTTAGCAACTGCCTAGCAACGCCCTAGCATCCACCCAAAATACCATAGCAACTGCCTAGCAACACCATAGCAACCACCCAGAAAACCCTAGCAACCACCTAGCAACGCCCTAGCAACAACCAAGAATACCCTAGGAACCACCTAGCAACCACCTAGCAACCACCCAGAATACCCTAGCAACCGCCTAGCAACACCATAGCAACCACCCAGAATACCCTAGCAACCGCCTAGCAACACCATAGCAACCACCCAGAATACCCTAGCAACTGCCTAGCAACGCCCTAGCAACCACCAAGAATACCCTAGCAACCGCCAAGCAGCACCATAGCAACCACCCAGAATACCCTAGCAACTGCCTAGCAACGCCCTAGCAACCACCCATAACACCCTAGCAACTGCCTAGCAACGCCCTAGCAACCACCCAAAATACCCTAGCAACTGCCTAGCAACCACCCAGAATACCCTAGCAACCGCCTAGCAACACCATAGCAACCACCCAGAATACCCTAGCAACTGCCTAGCAACGCCCTAGCAACCACCAAGAATACCCTAGCAACCGCCTAGCAACAACATAGCAACCACCCAGAATACCCTAGCAACTGCCTAGCAACCACCCAGAATACCCTAGCAACTGCCTAGCAACGCCCTAGCAACCACCAAGAATACCCTAGCAACCGCCTAGCAACACCATAGCAACCACCCAGAATACCCTAGCAACTGCCTAGCAACGCCCTAGCAACCACCCAGAATACCCTAGCAACCGCCTAGCAACAACATAGCAACCACCCAGAATACCCTAGCAACGGCCTAGCAAGTCCATAGCAACCACCCAGAACACCCTAGCAACTGCCTAGCAACGCCCTAGCAACCACCCAGAACACCCTAGCAACTGCCTAGCAATGCCCTAGCAAGCACCCAGAATACCCTAGCAACCGCCTAGCAACACCATAGCAACCACCCAGAATACCCTAGCAACGCCCTAGCAACCACCCAGAATACCCTAGCAACCGCCTAGCAACAACATAGCAACCACCCAGAATACCCTAGCAACGGCCTAGCAAGTCCATAGCAACCACCCAGAACACCCTAGCAACTGCCTAGCAATGCCCTAGCAACCACCCAGAATACCCTAGCAACTGCCTAGCAACGCCCTAGCATCCACCCAGAATGCCCTAGCAACCACCTAGCAACACCCTAGCAACCACCAAGAATACCCTAGCAACCACCTAGCAACTGCCTAGCAACCACCAAGAATACCCTAGCAACTGCCTAGCAACCACCCAGAACACCCTAGCAACTGCCTAGCAACGCCCTAGCAACCACCCAGAATACCATAGCAACTGCCTAGCAACCACCCAGAACACCCTAGCAACTGCCTAGCAACCACCCAGAACACCCTAGCAACCGCCTAACAACGCCCTAGCAACCACCCAGAATACCCTAGCAACCGCCTAGCAACACCATAGCAACCACCCAGAACACCCTAGCAACCACCTAGCAACACCCTAGCAACCACCAAGAATACCCTAGCAACCGCCTAGCAACCAACCAGAACACCTTAGCAACTGCTTAGCAACACCATAGCAACCGCCCAGAACACCCTAGCAACCACCTAGCAACTGCATAGCAACCACCCGGAACACCCTAGCAACCGTTTAGAGCCACATATAAACCATATTGCAACATATAGAAGCTATATTTCAGCTCCACAACATCGTACAGACATGGTTGTTGGCTCGTATGCAATCATGTACAACACCCTAGCAACCGAGTGGAGAGTTTTGCCACTGCAAGCACCATTTCACATTTTCTTCAGGAAATGTACATTCTAGTTATTCTTCTTCTTTTTATTATTCTGGACAAAGTTTGGCGCGAAACTCGCCCCGCACCGTTTGTCACAGACCCCTGAGTGAGGCGTCAAATCGAGCAGCTCATTGAGGAGAGGTGTGCTATGACTTTTCTAAGCGATCGGGTGTACGATGTTCGCACAGCGGACGAAAAAGCGGCCAAAAAAGTCCCCATTGACTTTACATTGGGCATTCTAAAAAAATTCAAATCCCAACCGACGTTTTCACACACACACCACTCCAAAGGGCCTGACACCCCTGCATCTCTCCCTCTCTCTCTCCCTCAGAGGATTTATATTATCAAGCAGCCAATAAGTAATGGCCTAAAATCTTCATAGCCACACCCTAGCAACCAGTTTCAGCACCCTAGCAACCACTAAGAGCTCCCTAGCAACCACCCTAAACCAAAAAAAAACATTTTTTTACATTTTTTTTATTTTTTAAAGCAATTTTACTCTCGTGGCCTTGCGATATCGCTCCATGCTTGTGCCTATTCGGCCATAGGCACGAGGCCGCAGGCCGAGTGCCGTACAGAAGGCACTTGTTATTAAAGATTTTAAGAACTCTATAAAAACTCCATAGTAACCATATTTGACAACTACCAACCACCTAGTAACACCATAGCAACTAACAAAAACACCTTAGCAACCACCCTGAACACCCTAGCAACGTCTAGAAATGCTCTAGTAACCACAAAAATCTCTAGCAAGCACCCAGAACACCCTAGCAACTGCCTAGCAACCACCTAGAACACCTAGCAACTGCCTAGCAACCACCCAGAACACATAGCAACCACCCAGAACACCCTAGCAACTGCCTAGCAATGCCCTAGTATCCACCAAGAATAACATAGCAACTGCCTAGCAACACCATAGCAACCACCCAGAACACCCTAGCAACCACCTAGCAACGCCCTAGCAACCACCCAGAACACCCTAGCAACCACCTGGCAACAGCATCTAGCTAAAAACATGCTGGCAACATGCTAATCAAGCTAGCATCATGCTAGCAACATGCTAGCAACATGCTAATCATGCTAGCAAACATGCTAATCAAGCTAGCATCATGCTAGCAACATGCTAATCATGCTAACATTATGCTACCAACATGCTAATAAAGCTAGCATCATGCTAACAACATGCTAATCAAGCTAGCATAATGCTAGCATCATGCTAATCAAGCTAGCATCATGCTAGCAACATGCTAATCATGCTAGCATTATGCTAGCAACATGCTAATCAAGCTAGCATCATGCTAGCAACATGCTAATCATGCTAGCAACATGCTAATCAAGCTAGCAACATGCTAATCAAGCTAGCATCATGCTAGCAACATGCTAATCATGCTAGCATTAGGCTACCAACATGCTAATAAAGCTAGCATAATGCTAACAACATGCTAATCAAGCTAGCATAATGCTAGCATCATGCTAATCAAGCTAGCATCATGCTAGCAACATGCTAATCATGCTAGCATTATGCTAGCAACATGCTAATCAAGCTAGCATCATGCTAGCAACATGCTAATCATGTTAGCATCTAGCTAAAAACATGCTAGCAACATGCTAATCATGCTAGCATCTTGTTAAAAGCATGCTAGCAACATGCTAATCATGCTAGCATCATCCAACCAACATGCTAATCATGCTAACAACATGCTAATCCTGCTAGCATCATTCTAACAACATGTTAATCATAGTAAATCATGCTGGAATATGTTAAATCGTAATAAATCATCTTAGAAACATGGTAAATCGTGGTAAATAATGCTAAAATATGATGGTATCACAACATGTCAATTGTGTTAGCATCTGCCCAGTGGCGAATTTTGCCACTGCAAGCACCACTTCACATTTTCTTTAGGAAATGTACATTCTAGTTATTCTTCTTCTTCTTATTCTTCTGACCCAAAATTTATCAACTCTAACTCCTCTTAGAGCTTTAACTCTACAAACTCCAAACTCGGGTCAGACCTTCAGACTGTTCTGACTTGGTGTGCTATATCTTTTCAGACTGATTTGACTTTCAGTTTTCTTAAAAATTAATATTAAAAACCATAAAAATCCCATAGACTTACATTGCAGAGTGCTCAAATTGAGCCAAGACTACGGTGGCCCATTAGTGTACAAGCCAAAAACTCAAATCTAAACTCCCTGAAGCCCTAGACTCAATTAAACTACCATTCTATGGACTCATAAATCAATCTATCTATCTATCTATCTATCTATCTATCTATCTATCTATCTATCTATCTATCTATCTATCTATCTTTTTAACTAATCTATCTATCTTTTTAACTTATCTATCTATCTATCTATCTATCTATCTATCTATCTATCTATCTATCTATATCTTTTTAACTTATCTATCTATCTATCTATCTATCTATCTATCTATCTATCTTTTTAACTAATCTATCTATCTATCTATCTATCTATCTATCTATCTATCTATCTATCTATCTTTTTAACTAATCTATCTATCTATCTATCTATCTATCTATCTATCTATCTATCTACCTTTTTAACTAATCTATCTATCTATCTATCTATCTATCTATCTATCTATCTATCTATCTATCTTTTTAACTAATCTATCTATCTATCTATCTATCTATCTATCTATCTATCGATCTTTTTAACTAATCTATCTATCTATCTATCTATCTATCTATCTATCTATCTATCTATCTATCTATCTTTTTAACTAATCTATCTATCTATCTATCTATCTATCTATCTATCTATCTATCTATCTATCTATCTTTTTAACTAATCTATCTATCTATCTATCTATCTATCTATCTATCTATCTATCTATCTATCTATCTATTTTTTTAACTAATCTATCTATCTATCTATCTATCTATCTATCTATCTATCTATCTATCTATCTATCTATCTATCTTTTTAACTAATCTATCTATCTATCTATCTATCTATCTATCTATCTATCTATCTATCTATCTATCTATTTTTTTAACTAATCTATCTATCTATCTATCTATCTATCTATCTATCTATCTATCTATTTTTTTAACTAATCTATCTATCTATCTATCTATCTATCTATCTATCTATCTATCTATCTATCTATCTATCTATCTATTTTTTTAACTAATCTATCTATCTATCTATCTATCTATCTATCTATCTATCTATCTATCTATCTATATATCTATCTATCTATCTTTTTAACTAATCTATCTATCTATCTATCTATCTATCTATCTTTTTAACTAATCTATCTATCTATCTATCTATCTATCTATCTATCTATCTATCTATCTATCTATTTTTTTAACTAATCTATCTATCTATCTATCTATCTATCTATCTATCTATCTATCTATCTATCTATCTATCTATCTATCTTTTTAACTAATCTATCTATCTATCTATCTATCTATCTATCTATCTATCTATCTATCTATCTATTTTTTTAACTAATCTATCTATCTATCTATCTATCTATCTATCTATCTATCTATTTTTTTAACTAATCTATCTATCTATCTATCTATCTATCTATCTATCTATCTATCTATCTATCTATCTATCTATTTTTTTAACTAATCTATCTATCTATCTATCTATCTATCTATCTATCTATCTATCTATCTATCTATCTATCTATCTATCTATATATCTATCTATCTATCTTTTTAACTAATCTATCTATCTATCTATCTATCTATCTATCTTTTTAACTAATCTATCTATCTATCTATCTATCTATCTATCTATCTATCTATCTATCTTTTTAACTAATCTATCTATCTATCTATCTATCTATCTATCTATCTATCTATCTATCTATCTTTTTAACTAATCTATCTATCTATCTATCTATCTATCTATCTATCTATCTATCTATCTATCTATCTATTTTTTTAACTAATCTATCTATCTATCTATCTATCTATCTATCTATCTATCTATCTATCTATTTTTTTAACTAATCTATCTATCTATCTATCTATCTATCTATCTATCTATCTATCTATCTATCTATCTATCTATTTTTTTAACTAATCTATCTATCTATCTATCTATCTATCTATCTATCTATCTATCTATCTATCTATCTATCTATCTATCTATCTATCTATCTTTTTAACTAATCTATCTATCTATCTATCTATCTATCTATCTATCTATCTATCTATCTATCTATCTTTTTAACTAATCTATCTATCTATCTATCTATCTATCTATCTATCTTTTTAACTAATCTATCTATCTATCTATCTATCTATCTATCTATCTATCTATCTATCTATCTATCTATCTTTTTAACTAATCTATCTATCTATCTATCTATCTTTTTAACTAATCTATCTATCTATCTATCTATCTATCTATCTATCTATCTATCTATCTATCTATCTATCTATCTATTTAACTAAATAATCCATCTTTCTTTATTTTTAACAAACTACTGGTAATCCATCTTTCTTTCTAACTAATATATCTTTCTTTCTTTCATTCTAACTAATCTATCTATCTTTCTTTCTAACTAATCTATCTATCTAATCTTTCTTTCTAACTAATCCATCTTTCTTTCTTTCTTTCTTTCTTTCTTTCTTTCTTTCTTTCTTTCTTTCTTTCTTTCTTTCTAACTAATCCACCATTCATCATTCTTTCTCTCTAAATAATATTTCTTCTTTCTTTCTAACTAATTAATCTATCTATCTTTCTAACTAATCTTTCTGTCTTTCTTTCTTTCTTTTTCTAACTAATCTTTCTTCTTTCTAATCTTTCTTTCTAACTTATCTTTCTATCTAATCTTTCTAACTAATCTTTCTTTCCTTTCTAACAAATCTTTCTTTTTTCTTTCTTTCTAACTAATCTTTCTTTCTTTTTTCTTTCTTTCTTTCTAGCCAATCTTTCTTCTTTCTTTCTAGCTAATCTTTCTTTTTTCTTTTTCTTTCTTTCTAACTAATCTTTCTTTTCTTTCTTTCTTTCTAACTAATCTTTCTTTTTACTTTCTTCTTTCGTTCTAACTAATCTTTTTTTTTCTTTCTTACTTTAATTTCTTTCTTACTAATCTTGCTTTTTTCTTTCTTTCTAACTAATCTTTCTTTTTCTTTCTTTCTTTCTTTCTTTCTTTCTTTCTTTCTTTCTTTCTTTCTTTATACCTAATCTTTCTTTTTTCTTTCATTCTTTCTTTCTACCTAATCTTTCTTTCTTTCTTTCTTTCTTTCTTTCTTTCTTTCTTTCTTTCTACCTAATCTTTCTTTCTTTCTTTCTTTCTTTCTTTCTTTCTTTCTTTCTTTCTTTCTTTCTTTATACCTAATCTTTCTTTCTTTCTTTCTTCCTTTCTAACTAATCTTTCTTTCTTTTTTCTTTCATTCTTTCTTTCTACCTAATCTGTCTTTCTTTCTTTCTTTCTTTCTTTCTTTCTTTCTTTCTTTCTTTCTTTCTTTCTTTATACCTAATCTTTCTTTCTTTCTTCCTTTCTAACTAATCTTTCTTTCTTTTTTCTTTCATTCTTTCTTTCTACCTAATCTGTCTTTCTTTCTTTCTTTTTTCTTTCTTTCTTTCTTTCTTTCTTTCTTTCTTTCTTTCTAGCTAATCTTTCTTTCTTTTTTCTTTCATTCTTTCTTTCTACCTAATCTTTCTTTCTTTCTTTCTTTCTTTCTTTCTTTCTTTCTTTCTTTCTTTATACCTAATCTTTCTTTCTTTCTTCCTTTCTAACTAATCTTTCTTTCTTTTTTCTTTCTTTCTTTCTTTCTTTCTTTCTTTCTAACTTTTCTTTCTTTCTATCTTTCTTGCTTTCTAACTAATCTGTCTTTCTTTCTTTCTACCTAATCTTTCTTTCTTTCTTTCTTTCTTTCTTTCTTTCTTTCTTTCTTTCTTTCTTTCTTTCTCCCTAATCTTTCTTTCTTTCTTTCTACCTAATTTTTCTTTCTTTCTTTCTTTCTTTCTTTCTTTCTAGCTAATCTTTCTTTCTTTTTTCTTTCATTCTTTCTTTCTACCTAATCTTTCTTTCTTTCTTTCTTTCTTTCTTTCTTTCTTTCTTTCTTTCTTTATACCTAATCTTTCTTTCTTTCTTCCTTTCTAACTAATCTTTCTTTCTTTTTTCTTTCTTTCTTTCTTTCTTTCTTTCTTTCTAACTTTTCTTTCTTTCTATCTTTCTTGCTTTCTAACTAATCTGTCTTTCTTTCTTTCTACCTAATCTTTCTTTCTTTCTTTCTTTCTTTCTTTCTTTCTTTCTTTCTTTCTTTCTTTCTTTCTCCCTAATCTTTCTTTCTTTCTTTCTACCTAATTTTTCTTTCTTTCTTTCTTTCTTTCTTTCTTTCTTTCTTCTTTCTTTCTTTCTAACTTTTCTTTCTTTCTAACTAATTTATCAATCAAAATTTAAACTACTTTAAACTTCAAACTACTTCAAACTTCTAACTACTTTAAACTTCTAACTACTTTTAACTTCTTCAAACTCTCTGGTCCGGCTTTCTCAAGCCAACTTAAAGTTTGTCCAACAAACTTTTTTTTCTAGTTTAAATTGCATTTGTAGGTTGACAAGTCAATATTTGTGAACAATTAGTGAAAAATCAATAGTGCAGCGCACAGACCTCTGATATACTAGAGTAAAAAAAAAACTGAAACTGATTCAATCTTTATTTTATGAGGGAAGATGAACTATCTAGTTACAACTGTATACATCAGAGACAAGAAGCTGGATTGTCAAAAAAAAAAAAAAGAAAGAATTCAAATATAAATGTTAATGAAAATAATGCTTTTGCGTTCACAACATTTATTGAAGACAAAAGCCAATATGCCGTTAGAACAGACATTTCTCATCTTAGTCTATAAAAAAAACTGATTTAAAAAGATTTGTGGATTTATTTATTTTTTAAGTGTACTTTTATCTCACAGCAAACATATACAATTAAACCCTTGAAATAAGTCGATTTTATGTTATGACATTAATTTTAGTGTGAGAACTTAAGCCTTGTCTGTGAAACCGGCCATAAATGTTTTATATCTTATTGTTCTACATCATCCCTCTCTATGTGTAGATGATTAAATCTACAATACAACTGCTCTTTAAAGATAATATGTGTGGCTCTTAAAAGAGCCTTTGTGTTGTGTGTTGAGCTGACTCCTCTACTTGGAGCTGGTGTATTTGGTCACAGCCTTTGTGCCCTCAGACACAGCGTGTTTGGCCAGCTCTCCGGGCAGCAGCAGACGCACGGCGGTCTGGATCTCTCGAGATGTGATGGTGGAGCGCTTGTTGTAGTGAGCGAGACGAGACGCTTCACCGGCGATGCGCTCGAAGATGTCGTTGACGAAAGAGTTCATGATTCCCATCGCCTTGGAGGAGATCCCGGTGTCGGGATGAACCTGCTTCAGAACTTTGTACACGTAGATCGCGTAGCTCTCCTTCCTGGACTTTCTGCGCTTCTTTCCGCCCTTGCCGGCGGTTTTAGTGACGGCCTTCTTCGAGCCCTTCTTGGGTGCGGACTTCACTGGATCAGGCATGATGATTCAGTCAGAGAAACTCAAAGAACAATAAAGCTGAATCACTGCAGGCGGGCTTTATGCACTGCTTTATGCTAATTTCCAAAGGGAAGTACGGTCTTCTCTGATTGCTTGTTTTCCTGGACCAACCCATAGAATGATTTCATTGGCTACATTAAAAGTTCCTTGCCTTGTGGGACACCCAATCACAGGCTTTAAATGTTGATCCCGCCCATCGCCTCATGTCCTACTACCATCCCCCATTACATCGTTTCTTTGTTTCATTTTCCCTCATTTTTCGTAATGCAATGCACAGCAGTATTAATTGAAAGTACAATATTGATCATTTCAGTTTAATCAACTTGAAAACAATAAAATACAATTCATACTGCAAAAACATAGATATTAGCATATTTAAAAAACACATGATGACCAGTGGGAAATGTTACAATAACGATTTTATCACTGAATGTAAAAAAAAATCATAATCTCGTTAAAATCTATTTAATATAGTTTTTAACTACTTAGAAACTTGTTCTCTGTGTGTAAATGTGTGTGGCTCTTAAAAGAGCCGTTGGGTTTTTCTTCTTCGTGGATCTCTTAACCCCCGAACCCGTACAGAGTGCGTCCCTGTCGCTTCAGCGCGTACACAACATCCATGGCGGTGACGGTCTTTCTCTTGGCGTGTTCAGTGTAAGTCACAGCATCACGAATGACGTTCTCCAGAAACACCTTCAACACACCGCGAGTCTCTTCATAGATCAGGCCAGAAATACGCTTGACGCCGCCACGTCGAGCAAGACGCCGAATAGCGGGTTTAGTGATTCCCTGGATATTATCGCGAAGAACCTTTCGGTGACGCTTAGCGCCTCCTTTCCCGAGTCCTTTACCGCCTTTTCCTCTTCCAGACATGACTGCAGATTCAATCTACAACAGCAGATAATAGAAAAACTACTGGGGAAGAGGAGTTTATAGTCAGCTAGCGGACCTAGTTGAAACCACCTTCAGGGGCGGTTCTATTAAACAACACCAGTTATGCATTTCCAAGTCGAGGTCAGTCTTTTGATGCTGGATAGCCGACCAGTGGAAATTAATAGAATTTAAGGAATATTGATAACTGCATAATATATGAAATAAAAATAAATAATATGCATTCACTTTAATAATAATGATAATAATAATCACATAAACATAACTAAATGTCGTAGCATAACACACACACACACAAAACACTTAACCATTGTTAATTTTCTTTTATACTACTGACAGTTGGCCAATGGTGCGCCTCCTGATTTTCCGCTCAGTCTTCTATTATTTTTCTTTTTGAACACACGAAGCCAGAAAACAGATTAAACCAGTCTTATATTTGTGCACCAGAACCCGTAATTGTTTCATAATGTTGTACAGTACGATATAACATGTAATATTTTTAACAATGCCAAAGCGGTTTATTCATAGTACATAAATCTAATGCAGCGTGTTACTTATATAGAAAAGGCTCAGAAAACTATATGTATTGTTTTACATTAACACCATAGAGTACAAAAAGCTAATTTTATTTTTATGCTGGATATTTAACTTTAATAATGATTGGATTAATGCAAACACTCTTTCTTGGAGAAATTGTGTGGCTCTTAAAAGAGCCTTTGGTCTGAAGAGAAGCTTCGGTCAGTCTACTTGGCCTTCGCGGGCTTCTCGGTCTTCTTGGGCAGCAGCACGGCCTGAATGTTGGGCAACACACCACCCTGAGCGATGGTCACGCCACCCAGAAGCTTGTTCAGCTCCTCGTCATTGCGCACCGCCAGCTGCAGGTGTCGAGGGATGATGCGGGTCTTCTTGTTGTCCCGAGCGGCGTTTCCAGCCAACTCCAGGATCTCAGCGGTCAGATACTCGAGCACAGCGGCCAAATACACCGGAGCTCCAGCACCGACGCGCTGGGCATAGTTGCCTTTGCGGAGAAGCCTGTGAACACGGCCGACGGGGAACTGCAGTCCCGCCCTGGAAGAGCGACTCTTGGCCTTAGCGCGAGCCTTTCCCCCGGTTTTGCCTCTTCCACTCATTGCGGTTTAAGTTTGTTTACGATTAACGAGGGGAACAAATATAATGCGGTTGCCACTTGCCAGTTGTGAGGTGACTTATAAAAGAAAGCGTGACAGTCTCCTATTGGCTGAAATCTGAAAACATTCCCAGCCAATCAGTGATCTTCCCTCTGAACACCAAACCCCCTTTCTGCTACTGACACTCAAACACGTCACGCTGTAGTTTCATTTAATGCCGCTAGTCTTCCTTTTAATTGGTGACTTTATTTTGATGATGATGATAAAAATGTGTGATTACAAGTTAAACACTTCGGTCATTAAGCATAATAGCTTTAGTTTAATTGTATAAATATGTAAACATACACTACCGTTCAAAAGTTTGGGGTCAGTAAGATTTTTAATGTTTTTAAAAGAAGTATCTTCTGCTCACCAAGGCTGCATTTATTTGATTAAAAATACAAACAAAAACAGTAATATTGTGAAATATTATTACAATTTAAAACATGTTTTCTTTGTGAATATACAGTAAAGTGTAATTTATTCCTGTCATCAAAGCTGAATTTACAGCATCATTACTCCAGTCTTCAGTGTCACATGATCCTTCAGAAATCATTCTAATATGATGATTTGATGCTCAAGAAACATTTATGATTATTATCAGTGTTGAAAACAGTTATTTACATTTTTATTTCATGATGAATAGAAAGTTCAAAATTCAGCTTTGATCACAGGAATAAATTACAGTTTAAAATATATTAAAATAGAAAACAGTCATTTTAAATTGTCATATTTCACAATATTACCGGGTTTTTTTAAATTATTATTATTATTTTTTTTTTTTATCAAATAAATGCAGCCTTGGTGAGCAGAAGATACTTCTTTTAAAAACATTAAAAATCTTACTGACCCCAAACTTTTGAACAGTAGTGTATGTATAATACAGTGAGGAAAATAAGTATTTGAACACCCTGCTATTTTGCAAGTTCTCCCACTTAGAAATCATGGAGGGGTCTGAAATTGTCATCGTAGGTGCATGTCCACTGTGAGAGACATAATCTAAAAAAAAAATTCCAGAAATCACAATGTATGATTTTTTAACTATTTATTTGTATGATACAGCTGCAAATAAGTATTTGAACACCTGAGAAAATCAATGTTAATATTTGGTACAGTAGCCTTTGTTTGCAATTACAGAGGTCAAAAGTTTCCTGAAGTTTTTCACCAGGTTTGCACACACTGCAGGAGGGATTTTGGCCCACTCCTCCACACAGATCTTCTCTAGATCAATCAGGTTTCTGGGCTGTCGCTGAGAAACACGGAGTTTGAGCTCCCTCCAAAGATTCTCTATTGGGTTTAGGTCTGGAGACTGGCTAGGCCACGCCAGAACCTTGATATGCTTCTTACAGAGCCACTCCTTGGTTATCCTGGCTGTGTGCTTCGGGTCGTAGTCATGTTGGAAGACCCAGCCTCGACCCATCTTCAATGCTCTAACTGAGGGAAGGAGGTTGTTCCCCAAAATCTCGCAATACATGGCCCCTGTCGCCCTGTCCCATGTGCAGAAAAACACCTCCAAAGCATGATGCTACCCCCATGCTTCACAGTAGGGATGGTGTTCTTGGGATGGTACTCATCATTCTTCTTCCTCCAAACACGTTTAGTTGAATTATCACCAAAAAGTTCTATTTTGGTCTCATCTGACCACATGACTTTCTCCCATGACTCCTCTGGATCATCCAAATGGTCATTGGCAAACTTAAGACGGGCCTTGACATGTGCTGGTTTAAGCAGGGGAACCTTCCGTGCCATGCATGATTTCAAACCATGACGTCTTAGTGTATTACCAACAGTAACCTTGGAAACGGTGGTCCCAGCTCTTTTCAGGTCATTGACCAGCTCCTCCCGTGTAGTTCTGGGCTGATTTCTCACCTTTCTTAGGATCATTGAGACCCCACGAGGTGAGATCTTGCATGGAGCCCCAGTCCGAGGGAGATTGACAGTCATGTTTAGCTTCTTCCAATTTCTAATGATTGCTCCAACAGTGGACCAACTTTTTTCACCAAGCTGCTTGGCAATTTCCCCGTAGCCCTTTCCAGCCTTGTGGAGGTGTACAATTTTATCTCTAGTGTCTTTGGACAGCTCTTTGGTCTTGGCCATGTTAGTAGTGGATTCTTACTGATTGAATGGGGTGGACAGGTGTCTTTATGCAGTTAACGACCTCAAACAGGTGCATCTTTAGGATAATAAATGGAGTGGAGGTGGACATTTTAAAGGCAGACTAACAGGTCTTTGAGGGTCAGAATTCTAGCTGATAGACAGGTGTTCAAATACTTATTTGCAGCTGTATCATACAAATAAATAGTTAAAAAATCATACATTGTGATTTCTGGAATTTTTTTTTTAGATTATGTCTCTCACAGTGGACATGCACCTACGATGACAATTTCAGACCCCTCCATGATTTCCAAGTGGGAGAACTTGCAAAATAGCAGGGTGTTCAAATACTTATTTTCCTCACTGTATGTATTTACAGTATGTATAATATACATTTATGTATTTATGCATAAATACTTAAGACTTGATCAAAAACATAGCATTCCCAAATGGGCCTGTTCATTTGCTTTCACTTGTAACATAAAGGAAAGCCAATGTCACTTTTGACCAATGAAATAACACTCTTTACTATTAACTAGTGGGTGGCTTTTAAAATAGCTTTTTTATATATATATAAAACAAGAGTTTATTTCTTTTTGGCTGCTGTCTTTTTAGGTTTTGCTGCTTTAGGTTTCGCCATTTTGGGTTTGGCTGCCTTTGACTTTTTTGGGCTCTTGGCTGCTTTCTTAGGAGTTGCTGATTTCTTTGTCTTCTTAAGGCTCTTCGTTGCCTTTTTAGCAGCGGTTTTCTTCACCTTCTTCTGAGATTTCTGAGCGGCGGGTTTCTTTGCTGCTGCAGTTTTGGTCTTCTTAGTGGCAGCGGGTTTCTTGGCTTTAGGAGACACTTTCTTGGCGGGTTTTGTCTTGGTCTCGCTCTGTTTCTTGTTGAGTTTAAGGAGCCGGAGGCGCCGGTCCCTTTAGTCTGGACTAGGATGCCTTTATCTGTCTGTGTAACTTTAAGAGGAAGATATATGCAAAAGGTTTATAACTAGGGTTCGAAATGAGGGGGGTCTGGGGGGGTCCCGGAACCTCCATAAGTCATTAGGGACCCCCCATAAGAATTTATTTTTGGATTTTGGGGGGTCCCCGACAAATATATTTTAACATTAAAAAATGATTGTGAAAATTATAGGTCTTAAGTGACGTTTTATATTTATAACAGTGATTCATTTATTTCCTAGCGTGAGGCAGCAATCAGGGCAGCTATTAGCCGAGTGAGTTCCTATACAGCGTCACAGATTGTTGTTGTGGTGCTCCCGGAGACACGCACTGTAGCTGAACGCGGCAATACGATACCTCACAAAGAGTGAAATCCTTAAATGAAAATCCTGTAAGTGCTTCAATTATGTTTATATCTCCATAATTGCTTATAGTCAAATATCAGGAGTTCGAAATCCTATATCAAAAGTTGCATTAACTAGATACCAAGCGGCAACATTCTAATCTGAAAAATGAAGCCTACCCGGAAGTGCGAAAAACTGCAATACATCGAAAATCCGCTAGAGGGAGGTCCCAAAAGGGAGCAAATGTCCATAGACCCTCATGTTAAAATGTCCGTTTTCACAGCATAAATTCATGTTTTTACAGGTTGGTCCCATGGACTTTTATTGTATTTTTCGATAGGTTCCGAGTGCCTGACAACTGTGAGGGGGGTGAATTTTTTTCTAACTCGTTAGTTTAGATCGTATTTAGATATAAAATGTATGACAAATAAGGGCGTGGTTAACTTTGATTGACAGCTTGATTGACAGCTGATAACGAGCATAGGCTGCGCCAAGGAGAATGACAACATAAGAAGCGCCATTTTTTAACACAGTTGAAATATAATACTACTGTTTTTGAATCATGAAATGTAGTTTTAAGAGTTTTTTCAGGCGAGAATGTAGTTGTTTAAAGCTCAAATCTGTGGTTTATTAATAAAGATTTATGAAAATTTTATCCAGGTTGTGAGATCCAGATGATCACCGGGCGCTCGGCGCTCATGTACACCGCCTGGAACAGCCTTTCCTCGGCTAGTCGTTCTGACGTTTGCCGCTGACTCTGGCGTCTCTGTAGTGGTTAAATATGAGATATAATTCGTCTTGTGTATATCTAACGGGTGATTTTTGGTCTCGTGAATCTATAATTTGTTTCCTGGCCAATCGTTTTGGAACGAATATAATATATAATCAATTGAATATAATCAATACGCGTTGCCTGAACCACATTTGTGTGGCTATAATGTTTAAGATTTCTTTAAATGAAAACGAAAGGAGTTAGTATGGTGTTTTATAACATTTCGTTGTCTAAAATATACAAACCGGAGTAGCAGAGCGAGCTGAGTGACGCGCGCTGCGTCCTTTACCCATATATGGATTGGCCAGAAGGTGGGCGGGGTTAGGATTTCCCAAGATTTTCCAAGATGGCGCCGCCCATACCCCCATAAACGGCTTCAAAACCGTTCTTCAGAAAGTCTATGGGTGACGTCACAGACGCTTTGTCCATATTTTTTACAGTCTATGCTAGATACCCAGTGTAATGATTAGAAGAGTACGTTTGTCAACGTTGCTAGCTGTATGTGTATGAAGCCAAATGATCTGCCAGCTAACAGCAGACTATGGAAGCTTGTTTCCGCCACAGAGTGAAAAATAAAAAAGGTAATTGCGACTTTTTAATCTCACAATTCTGACTTTTTATCTCAGAATTACGTGATATAAAGTCGCAATTGCAGGTTATAAAGTCAGAATTGCGTGATATAAAGTCGCAGTTGTGTGTTAAGTCAAAATTGCGTGTTATAAAGTCAGAATTATGAGATATAAAGTCGCAATTGCGTGTTATAAAGTCAGAATTGCGAGATATAAACTATTCTGAAGTAAAAAAAAAAAAAACTTCACTTTTTTCCCCCTTAGAATTGGACTTTATATCTCACAATTGTTAGTTTATATATATATTATTTTTCTTAATTTAGAATCCTGCATCATGGAGAGAAAAAGAGGAAAAATAACTTGTAACTTTGTTGCTCCAGAGTTAGAGGTTTACCTGTTAGATTATAACCACTTCTCCAGACACCACTACAATACTGGGCCTAGCCCAAACCATGAAAAACATCCCAAGACCATTATCCCACCTTCAACATTGGTCCATGTAATTTTGTCTACAGTATATAGTGTAGCAAGATAGTCTTCAGAATTTTTAATAATTTAATAATTTAATTTTAGGGGACCCCCCCCCAAGAGTCCTAAGTCATTTCGAACCCTGCTTATAACTCGGTTCAGAATGACACCTTTTTTTTCACTGTTTCCACCAAGGCAGAACGGTTTTAACTCGTCGCTGTTGTGTATTAGTTTTCTATACTGATTACATTGAATTCGTGTAGGATTAGATTTTGTACCTAATCTTGCATATTTATCTCAATATATAGGCTAATCATAATCTGTTGAACACTTATTATAGTTTTTTCTATATGCATTTTTTTTAGGTTTAATGACCATAAAAGTGATATCAACCAACGTTGGCAGGGCTTTAAATAAATGTCATCATTGTTCAGTCTAAATGAGTTCAGTTTCTCTCAGGTGGTTTAGCAGTAACTTTATAGCGGAAGTCACGGTATGTTGTGGGTTGTTTCCAAAAGCAGCCGTTCTTATATAGTGGGTCTAACTTTTCAGAGGCCATGGGTGGGAGAAAACTGGAATTAGATTCACAGCAAAACACATCACTTACATTTTCACATGTTGCAGAATCTTCTTTCGGCTCACTGAAGATGTAGTCACTTTAGCAGCTGCTTGTAGAGCGAATATGACTGTTAAGTCTTTGGTTTAAGAGGCTTTGTTAAAAAGGTCATTAGTTATAAACCTTTTGATTAAATTTAATATCATATATATTGATAATGTATATTTCATCTGTGTTTTGGTGTAATTTAATTGCAAAAGTATTCGTTCTTGAGGTACATTTTAAAGTTGTAAACAACATAATGTGCATGAAGCCCAGACAGATTCACTGACATAAAAACTGTTTACGGTTTACTCTAATGTATGACACTGCAAGTTTGTTTTTCTTTAATTATTAATCTCATGTCTGTATTCATCATGTGTCTATTTTAAATTAGTCTGTGTAAGTGGCCACTGGAGGCCGCTAGAGGTAATGCAGTCACAGTCAGGTCATTCATGTGACCTGGAGGCTGTGAGCCCAGGATCCTGTATGGCTGATCAACAGTTTGCTCTCGCCTGATTTCTCTCATCTCAGAAGCTCAGGGACATATTTCAGAGACCTTCAAGCTAGCGGCTAATTCAGGAAAGCAGCAAGTCTAAAGTTTGTACCCTTGGTGAGCGGAGTGAGGTGTGTATTATTTGGCTCCATAAGGAAAGGCTTTAAGGATGTAAAATGTCTATATTGACTGTTGCTGGAAATTGTTTTGTTGTGTATCTTGTACCAGGAAAGCTGCATGTGTTAAGTGAGCAAATTATTGTTTTATGTGTTGTTATTTTTAATGTTAATTGCACATATCCACAAATGCATGATGATGCACTGTAAAAGAGGTGATGATTTATTTGTAATTATTATTATTTTTTTGTAAAAAAAAACAAACAAAAAAAAACTGCTAATATCTGAGATATGTGGTGACAAATAAACGGGTTATTCCCAAATATCTACTGACCAAGTCTCTTTCCGGACACCCTGTGGAGGGTTTCAAACTTAACCGGCAATTTACCTAAAGATGATTGTGCTTTCAACAGCCAACCTATTTTATACATACATACATACATACACACACACACATACATACATATACAAGGCCTAATAATAGAGTTGAGCTCATAGTCGTGGTTTGACTTCTGCTCTGTTTCTGCTCTGTGGTTTTAACCAGAGTAGTGAAAACTTTTATGCACAATCTGCATCTTTAGTTTCATAAACCTCAAAATATCATCACAAGATCAAAGATTCAAAGAATTCTGTGTCATTTTCATTGACTTCCCTTTTTTAGAAATCCAAAACCATGTTAATTCTTCTCTAAAAGGAGGGCAGTGAGAAAGGGTTGTCTAGAAGTGTTGAGAGATGTCACTTCTTAACTACCCTTTCCCACTATATCCTTTTAGAGAATACATAAACATGGTTTTAACCCTCTAATGGCATGAATTGTTATTTTGTGAGGGAAAAAAATTCACCCCATTTTTTTGGGAGCTTGGGGGTCCCTGATAATATATTCATCATAAAATGTGTCCAACCGATCACAAAGTAGTTTAAATTAGGTGGTTGCTAGGGTGTTCTGGGTGGTTGCTAGGGTGTTCTGGGTGGTTTCTAGGGTATTCTGGGTGGTTGCTATGGTGTTCTGGGTGGTTGCTATGCTGTTAGGCGGTTGGCGGCAATTTTCGGTGTTTGCTAGGGTGTTCCTGGCGTTTGCACACACACATACATAACTCACTCACACACGCACAGACACGCTCACTAACTCACACACACTCAAACATGCACACACGCTCACACACACTCATTTCACCAAACAGACATGTCAGCTGATATTATATATCTTTTTTTTTTTTATTTATTTATTATTATTATTATTATTATTTAAAAAAAAAATTAAAAAAATAAGTAAAGAAGCAGTGTGAGGTCCAAAAAGGTAGTTTGCTGCCTGAGATAAACATCATGCCATCTTGTTGTGGACAATTATCAGTTCATTTGTACATATGAGTTATGAATATAAAAGATAAGTGAAATATTTTATAATGAATATCTTTGTTTACTTTCTTAGAAACAATCACACTGGGCTTTAAATGTTGAAAAAATTGCTGCAAATTATGTGAAAAAGAATGAAAACACTTTCATGACGAAGATTTTTATCTCATATTACAGAAAGAATGTTTTTAATAAAATAAAAAAAGATGGAAAATATGCAGATTCTGCCAGAATTGAATGACATTAGATTACGTGTTTATTCAATCCTCATGTAAAACAAGCTTTATTAAACAAACAAGATATTTCAAATGCATCCACTTTATCAGCAACAGGGATTGTGATGTTGACTGCAGATCGCTGGTCGACAGCTTGTGTGTTTCAGGGTCCTAATGTTCTCCAGATTCAGGGTCTGTTAACACACATTAAGGAAACTTTTTAAAGGTCAGGACTCATTTTCCAAAAGGGCCTATTAACTTTATTAACTTACTACTACTAACCCTAACCCTAACTTAAAGAAGCTCTGGCCTTTTGTGATTCTGTTTCTCCAAGCATTTCTCCAGTCCCATCGAGTCGAGGCCTGTTATACTGAGAGCCGAAGCGCTGAGGAACAGGAAACTCCTTTGACCAGCAGCATTTGAGTTTTTATGGAACGACACTTTATGATATAAAAGGCTGTATATTTCATTCACTGATATGTTGTAGAGTTACATTAGACACACATTAGATGTCGCGTGGTGATTTCACTTTAATCACTGTCTGTCTTCTATGTGTGACTGTGAACGAACACAATAACAGTGAGAACAATCTCCATCAGAGCTGATCTGGAAAATATGATTTTAAGTAGATGAACAGAGCTGTGACAACTTGAATATATTTGTAGCTAAATATCTTAGACTGGATCTCTCTTTTCTTTATCTGTGTATTTCTGTGTAGAGTTTTGTCTCCTCCTCCCTCGTCTCTTCTTTCAAACACAGGAAGTGTGTGTTTAACACTCAGTGCTGTTAACACAGTCTATTAATGTGACGGTATGGGCTCCAGTGCACTGCCTCTCACCTGTGAGTATTTGATCATATTCTTTACTATTTTCTGTTTTCTGTTCCTAATGCATTGTATTCATCTGAAGATGGGATATAATAATGATTGTTGTGTAGGAGAGTCTATGAATTCACAGTCTCACTGCTTATTGTATTATTTATTGATCAGATTCAATGTGATGATGTTACGTGTTGATCAGATAAAGAGGTTTATGATGCATTTATCTGTGTGATGATGCGTGTGAAAGATGGTATTTTTGCTTTGATGCTGTAACATCTTTCCTCCTATTTCACGTAGTTGAGATAACCCATACAGAAAAAAATATATATATATTGAAATATATTTTAAAGTGTCAAAAATATATGTGGCATATATTCCAAATACACTGAAATATATTTGCATTGTTGTTCACTTATATTTATCATTTTGAAATATATTCTGAAATATAACAAAAATATATGATGTTAAATGTGAAATATATTTACATTTATAACATGTAATGTAAAATATATGACAAAATATATGGTCATAAAATGTTTAGCTTGCTAAAGAAGGGTCGAACATGTATTTTGATCATAGTAATTCCTCTACCTTTTCCCCTATACACAACAGTAGGCTACCATATTTCACTACTGTATTATGACACACAGCTATAATAAATACTGTACTTACATTTAAATGACTGCAATGCAAAATGACAGATAGTTGCTTTCCTAGGACTATTAGGCCATATTAGGTGGCACGGACCTAACACTAAGTGCAATTATTAGATTTATTGTTGTTTTATTGACATCTTTCCTGAAGTCATTTAAATATTGAAAATATGCACAATATTTATGATGAAAGTATAACAGTGACACTCCAACTGTGAAGTGTTTGTTTGTGAAAATGTTAACTTTTTAAATATCAAAATATATTTCAAATGAAAAAATTTGCAAAAGTTAAAACATATATGAACATATATGTCGTTAGTAAATATTTTGACATAAATATATTCACATATTTAACTAAAATATATTTATTGGGCCAATTTCGAATATTTGCATATATTACAGATTACAGATGTATTTGTGTTGATGTGAGTTAGTGTTGAATGATTCTGTATCTTTAAATAATCTCTCCATCAGAGACTCAGAGAGTTTGAGAACAGAGACCGAACACACACTCATCTTCTCTATCACTTCTCTTTCTCTCTTATTGAGAAATAACTGCAAAATGAATTTGGCCAATTAAATTTCATTTCTCAAACAAATAGTTTATCAAACAAAGTAGAGCTTTTCTCAGAGCTAACTTCTCTTTTCTGAGACACGTTTCAGTTTTTTTTAACCAGTTCGCCTGAACTTCATATTTAGTTGTTGTGTGAAGTCAGTTCACACGTGTGTCAGAATAACCACAGGTTTCCAGAACAAGTTCATGACGTCGACATATGAACATGTTCCACCAATGCTTGACAATCAGAAAGTATCTCAGACTTTTGTTGTCCTTTTAAACATATTTATTTATTCATATTTTAGCAAAGCTAATACATTTTATTTTGACAAACGTCTTGATTGAAAACTGTGCTTGAGCTTTATTTATTTAAATAGCAAATATACTGATACATGTTTAATGTGGTTTAAGGGCTTTTTCACACTAGTTTGTTTGAGAGACTGCAAGCGGTCAACACATTAACATACTGTGGTCAGAATATGGTTTGTTTTTGGGTCCTTTTAGGAGGAACTGAGATCATTTAGTGATGACATATGAATTATTTCTGACGAGGCGAGAGCTCTTGAAGAGCTGAAACACACGAGGTGTGAAAATACTCTTAGACCAGAAGCACGAGTTCACTTGCAGCAGCTTTTCTTTCTGGTTTTGGTTCATTTCAGCTGTAGGTACTATATCCACATTATTAAAAAAAATGTAATTAAGTAAATCAAAGTAATTAAATTAAAGAGTACTATGTGAAACACACTTAGTGTCCAAATTATTTCTGCAGCCACTATAAAGTCACAATGAAGTTGAGGGTGCCGACGTCAAACAGGAAGTGATGTCGTGTGTCTCAAACACTTTGGCCTGATTTGGTTCTGAAGCTTGTTCTGCTCCAGTGAAGAATCAGTGCTGTGAAACGTTAATCACTTTAATGTTAATATTGTTTTTTTTAACGTATATGCAAGTGTCTTTATTTATAAAGTGTATCTATATGTACTGTGATATAATGCATTATAGTTGTGTGAAAGCTGCATGATTCTATATTATTTATACATTTTTAATAGTGTCTGTCATGTTAGGGTTAGGAACATGTTATACAGGCAAAATTCAATAGGGAGCAAAAATAAATAAATTCAAAACTTAAAAAAAAAAACACAAAACAAGAGAACAAGAAGAACTATGAAGACAGTTACAGAAATACACTGATATCACATTTATTGATGAGTATAATGTCATATAATGTTGTATGTTGTGAAGCTCAGTGGTTCAAACTGCTGCTTTATTGTTGAGCATCAGTGAATCAGTGAATCAAACAGTGAATCAGTGAATCAAACAGTGAATCAGTGAATCAAACAGTGAATCACTGAATCGACTCTCGTATCAGTTCACGAGTCCTGTGACGTCATCGTGTGTGATGATGTTGAATGCTGGAGAATAATCCATCAGTTCTCCTGAATGAGCATCACAACAGAAAAACACTTTCAGTTCATGTAGAATAAACTCTAGACATGTTTCAGTGTGTGATTTACATTGTGTTGAATGAATGGAAAAGCTTCATATCTGTTTCTTTTGCTTTTAGTGCTGATGTCCCTCGTTCACTCTGGACTCAGTCAAGGTACTGTGCTTTACTGTAGTACATTTTAGTTTATAACTAATGTGAATTGTGTTGCAGTCGTTTATTTGTCTTCATGTCTTCATCAGGATCCCTCATTTGTCTGTTTGCTGATGTTTTATGTCCATGTTTTGCATATTTCACAGAATCATCTGACTGTAGTTCCTTATGCTGCAAAACATTACAGAAATCTGCTATTTATTCAATCAATCAATCAAGAGTCTTGCAGTTGTAAAGTAGTTCAGTCAGACATTGATTTCAAAAGATCATTTTATTTGCATGTTTCTGAGTTTTTGCTGCAATATTAATTATTGACTGTGTGTCATTAAGATCTTGAGCACCAATGCTTAGCTTTCTTCATTCAGTGTGGTTTGGTTGAAGGGCTGGAAGAGAAAAGGGCTTGAGAACAGACAGACTGAAGTTAGTAAGTTCAGTTCAGATCTTTAAACACTCAGACTGTAAACAGCATCATCTACTGGTCAGAACTGGAAGAGCAATAATACAAAGGACATGCAGACTGGATACATATATCAGCTTCATTTAGTTTTTACCAACACACACATTTTGATGTAATCATTACAATTTACAAGCAAACTAGGTTTTTATTTTAAGTGTTTTTCTCCTGATGAAGTTTTGAGTTCATGACAGAGATCTTGATACTGCGATGCTTTTCAATATTTACTTCTGTGTTTCTCAGTGAAACCTGTAGTGAAGGTGAAGCCAGATCAGCCTGTGTTCAGAGGAGAGACAGTCACTCTCACATGTGACACACAGAGAGGAGGAGACATTCAGAGATACAGCTGGATTAGAGATGGATACACTTATCCATATACAACAACAACAACAGCAGAGTTCAGTTTCACAGCTGATGTGTATCGCAGTGGTAAATACAGTTGTAGAGGAGGGACATCATACTCATGGACAGACATCAGTGATGCTGTTACACTGACTGTATCAGGTGAGTCTTCATATTCACATCTGTTTATTGATCATCACTTACAATTTTCAACCACATCTGTTCTTATAAGAGGACTGACAATTCACTTTTTAGTAATTATTCAGTAACTGCACACACGTGTGTGTGTGTGTGTGTGTGTGTGTGTGTGTGTGTGTGTGTGTGTGCATCATCCTCCCTTTGAACGCAAGAGTGTGTGTGTGTGTGTGTGTGTGCATCATCCTCCCTTTGAACGCAAGTGTGTGTGTGTGTGTGTGTGTGTGAGAGTGTGTGTTCATTATCCTCCCTTTGAACGCAAGAGTATGTGTGTGTGTGAGTGTGTGCATCATCCTCCCTTTGAACGCAAGTGTGTGTGTGAGTGTGTGCGCATCAACCTCCCTTTGAACGCAAGAGTGTGTGTGTGAGTGAGAGTGTGTCTGTGTGTGAGTGTGTGTGTGTGTGTGTGTTCATTATCCTCCCTTTGAACGCAAGAGTATATGTGTGTGTGAGTGTGTGTGCATCATCCTCCCTTTGAATGCAAGAGTGTGTGTGTGTGTGTGTGTGTGTGTGTGTGTGTGTGTGTGTGTGTGTGTGTGTGTGTGTGCGCGCATCAACCTCCCTTTGAACGCAAGAGTGTGTGTGTGAGTGAGAGTGTGTCTGTGTGTGTGTGAGAGAGAGTGTTCATTATCCTCCCTTTGAACGCAAGAGTGTGTGTGTGAGTGAGAGTGTGTGTGTGTGTGTGTGTGTGTGTGTGTGTGCATCATCCTCCCTTTGAACGCAAGAGTGTGTGTGTGTGTGTGTGTGTGTGTGTGTGTGTGTGTGTGTGTGTGTGTGTGTTTTATGGAGGTTTTGGTTCATTATAAAATCATGTAAATTGTGACTTTCCAGTGTTATAAGCGTCTCCATCTTTAATTTATGTGCGTCTTCATCTTTGATATTCAGTTACTGTCACTATGGTTACAGGAGATATTCATGAGTGTCATGAGAATAGAAAAGGACTCGAGCGACTGAGTTCAGTTCTGATGAGTTTTGGACTGAAGTCAGAGAGAATGACGTGATTTACAGATTATTAGTGTTGAAGTCAAAACCACAAACCCAGACCAGAGTGTTTTCACAGATTACACATTTTTGTTCTAAGAACGGTTTTAAAACATTTTGGTTTGGTGATGGAAACTTTAAAGTGTCCATTTTTCTTAGTGTTAGTGGAGCTGCTTTTTTTTTGAAAGGTTAGTTTGATGTTCCTGAAATATTCTTTTAACCTAATTTGTATTAACAACTCAAAAGTCCTCCTAAAAAAACGTTACTAATTAATCCAACAGGGAAAGTTATAGTGACGTGATACACAGCGAAATCCTCAGTGTTGAATGAACTCGATGTCTAAATGGGTCCAAGAGTGTTAAAGATGAAGAAAGTTTTTGTGCTAATTTTGAGAACGTTATTAAAGACCAGATAACATTGAACAAACATTTTATTAATGTTACTGGAAGAATTTTTGTTCATAACTTTGAGAGATCCTTAACGTTAGCCAAAGTTATGATAACGTTCCCTGTTAGCTGGTTACGGTTGTGGTAAAAGTATATTCGTCATAAAGGTTCAACACAAAATGCACACATCCAGCGGGCAAAACAAACTCAGTGAGGATCTCAACCACAGAAACTGCCAAAGGGAAGAGAAAGTTTCACACCACAGCTCCAATAATAGAAACATGTATCTCATGTTCTCAATGGCCATTAGACTCGACACTTCACCTGAAAAAAAAAAACATGAAAATAAAAATAAATATGAAAACATGAAATAAATATATTAAAAAAATTTTTTTGCAACTGTGTAACAAACTGATTTGCGAACTTTCTCTTCCTTTTTGCAAAAGTATATTTATCAGCATTTACAACCGAAGGTCCTTCTGAACAATCAGTTTTATTCCCTGAAAGAGATGTTTGAGTCTTTGAGATGTTTCTGTTTCTTCTCAGGTTTACCCACATCTACAGTGACTGTGACACCAGACAGTCCTGTATTCACTGGAGAAACAGTCAATCTGAAGTGTGTGATAAACTCATATTACAACTGGAGATATGAGTGGTATAAAGGCAGTGTAAAGTTACAGACGTCTGATTATCGTTACACTGTAAACAGAGACACTCTCACTATCAGAGGAGCTACTGAGTCTGATCAGGGTCAGTACTGGTGTAAAGGACAGAGAGATGGAAGACCAAACTCATCCACATCAAGCTCTCTTTCTCTCTCTGTGAAGGGTGAGTTCAACATCATTGTCCTCTTAAACTCTCTCTACATGATCATGAGAGACTTTTACTCTCATTCACACTGCTGATAAATATACTGTTAAACCATTTAATATATTGATCATTTATAGGGAAATATATTTTCTTTTCATAAGGGTCTGCAGATTAATGAAACAGCTGTTTGAGTCTCTTAGTTTGTGTTTCTGTCTTTCTTCTCAGGTTTACCCACATCTACAGTGACTGTGACACCAGTCAGTCCTGTATTCACTGGAGAAACAGTCAATCTGAAGTGTGTGATAAACTCTGATCACAGTGACTGGAGATATGAGTGGTATAAAGGCAGTGTAATATTACAGACGCCTGATTATCTTTACACTGTAATTGGAGACACTCTCACTATCAGAGGAGCTACTGAGTCTGATCAGGGTCAGTACTGGTGTAAAGGACAGAGAGATGGAAGACCAAACTCATCAACATCAAGCTCTGCTGTTTCTCTCTCTGTGAAGGGTGAGTTCAACATCATTGTTCTCTTAAACTCTTTTCTCATATTTATGATCACACATCTAATCGAGAGTCTTTGACTCAGATCGTTCACACTAATAATGCGGTTCTCACTCCTCTTTTGAAGGGTTAATTCTGCTTAATTCTCTCACAGATTACGTGTTCTTGTGTTCAAAACAGATTGAGCAAGACAGAACTGAATGCAGAGCTCTTAAAACAGATTGTAATAGTTTTTAAACGCCATC
This sequence comes from Abramis brama, assembly GCA_022829085.1. Lineage (NCBI taxonomy): Eukaryota > Metazoa > Chordata > Actinopteri > Cypriniformes > Leuciscidae > Abramis > Abramis brama. The sequence continues at coordinate 52,012,975 of CM040768.1, read as the reverse complement.
ATAAAAACACTGCGCTCATTACACATGATACGAACCAGCAGCTAAAATTATTTATTATATTATTATATTTAATTATTGTATTGCTGCCTGCACTTACTGGAAATCTGTGAATCTTTGCACAAATGCTGTGCTTTAGTTTAGACTATAGGCTTTCAATCAGTTTAATATTTTGTGTTCAAACTTGGAGCAAAACTAAATGATACTGAATGCAGAGATCTGAAAATACATGTTAAAGTATTTTACTTGAAGTGTGATCTTATAACAGATAAAGACGTCTGTCTGACGCATGTGAACACAGACCTGAGAAACAGCGAAAAGGAAGTGCTGTGTTATTGGCCGTCACAGTTTAATTTAAAAATATTTTTACATATTTCCATATATATATATTTTTGTGCACTTTCTGAAGTTTTTATACGAATGCAGCTTTGCTTTGATTTTCAGATGATCCTGTCGTCGTTCTGTCTCTGATTATGAATGTTGAAACTTTGAGTGTTGGATGAAATGAATCTTAATTATAATGTTTGATAGACAGTCGATGAACTTTCATTATCTCACCTGAAGATAATAATACTGTCATAATTTAATCTCCCTCATGTCGTTCCAAATCTGTATATTTTTCTTCTTTAGATTTTTTTAAAATATATTTATAATGTGCTGATCGCTATAATAATGAGATGGTGAACTTTCAGAGATAAAAAAGGACACAAAAAAAACATAAATGTGTCATAAAATAAGTCCAATGACTCTATATGACAGAAATCATGACTAAGAAGAGTATTTTAGTCTCCATCATCCTGTCCAGAGACACAGTTTAGAAATAAAACACACAGTCTCTGTTTACTGACAGTTTGCAGTCATCTCTGATCACTGATGTTCTCCAGAAGAAAATAAAAGACTGTCACTGTCAAAACTCTGAACACTGTGACCAGAAACAGAGACAGAAAGTTCAGACTGTCCAGTTATTTCACAGCAGAAATACAGGATCATTTTACTGAGTTTTACAGAGGAAAATAAACTGCAGATGTTCGAAAGAAATCACTCAAAACACAAAGGAGCAGGTTTAATAATCACTGCATTTACTGGTGGAAATAAAGTGAGTTTATAGAGAATCTTTAAGCTCTAAAAGTTCTCAGTGGAATTTGAATGAAACTATTTAGTTGACATAAAATATTGACATATTTGTCTTTCTTCCCAGATTTGCCCACATCTACAGTGACTGTGACACCAGACAGATCTGTATTCACTGGAGAAACAGTCAATCTGAAGTGTGTGATAGAGACTCACCGTGACTGGATCAGCAGAACTGACCAGACACAGAGTTCATTTTACTGGTCAGATCCCTGGAGATCTGAGTGGTATAAAGACAGTGTAATATTACAGACGTCTGATCGTCGTTACGCTGTAATTGGAGACACTCTCACTATCAGAGGAGCTACTGAGTCTGATCAGGGTCAGTACTGGTGTAAAGGACAGAGAGATAGAAGACCAAAATCATCAACATCAAGCTCTCTTTCTCTCTCTGTGAAGGGTGAGTTGAACATCATTGTCCTCATAAAAACTTTCACGACAAACTTTCCACTGATGTCTGTGAAAAAGGGATGCGCTCGACAAGCTTGTGCGTCTCGTAACAGCAATATAGGCGTGACTAAATTTAATTTAATATTCCAATAATTAGACATTTACTTCATAGAAGACTTTCTATTGTATCTTTTTTTTCTTTTTATCCAGCTTTTGTATCCCCATTATACTCTCTGTTGTCAGTTTCTTTGTCTGGACACAAACACTGCACACACACACTGCATTAGTATCGGTTGTTGGTATTGGAGCATTTTTATGAGTATGAATATGAGAGCGCAGTATCGGCCGATATCAATACTGGTGTTAATATAGACCTTTCTCACTCGTGGTTATGGGCTCCAGAAAGGCCACTGTGAGTAAGTTCAGTCACTCAGAGCTCATGGTGAACAACACACACACATTCTCAAACTCACAGATCATCAAATCCTGGAGTCACCGGCTGTGTCTCATCTCGAAGGCTGAATCCTCCGGAGGTCACATTTATCTGCCGCAAACGTCATGAGGCTCTTCATCTCAGTAAACTGACCATTACATTCCCATGAGGAAACTACAACAATTTACACTTCACTAGCAATAACGCTCAGTTTTATAATGGAGACTGTCCTGAAATAAGACGTTCTTTATGACGTATGCGGCCGATAAATGTGACGTCAAGAGGACGCAGCTTCGACACGAGACACAGATCCATGAAAACAGACGCTAAGAAGCAGAGAGTCGTTCTTCTCCTTTCAATTCACAATTTACATTCTTAGAGCAGATTGTGCAATCATTATTATTTTAAACTTATCTTTTAATCTTTAAACAGTTTTTATTACTGATTAAACTATTGAGAAGTATATTACTGTGAACATGAATTATATTGTTTTTGATGGTTTCAATAAATTAATAAAGAAAGATTGACTGAACTAAAACAGTCTGTGCTTGCAAAGATTATAAGGCTGAATAAGTTTATTTTTTATGTCTGGCCTTTTTTTAACATTTGTTATATGATGATAACTTTGTAGATTTTTTTTCAGTGAAAGCTAATTTTGAGTTTTAAAAGATTCAAACATGAAGTGTGTGTTTGCTCATTTCACAGAGAGACCCAAACCTGTAGTGAAGGTGAAGCCTGATGTTCGTGTGTTCAGAGGAGAGAGAGTCACTCTCACATGTCACATACAGGAGACAGGAGTCTGGAGGTACAGCTGGTATAAAGATCAAGATAACAGCAGAAGAACAGACCAGATCTATATAATCACATCTGTGGATCCGTCTCATGCTGGTCTGTACAGATGTAGAGGAACTCAGACTGAAACCCTACAGAACTCAGAGATCAGTGATGGAGTTACACTGACAGTATCAGGTGAGTGTGTTCATCATTTCATCACATCACTTTAACCTGAAGACATTGAGTAGAAAAGAGTTTACTTTGTCTCACCCTCAGTCAGATTATGTTAGTTAAAGGGTAAGTTCGGTATTTTACACTTAAAGCCCTGTTTACAGATCGTTTCTGATGAAATAGAACGGTTAAGATTAAAATTTGGACACATGCTGCTGTCCCGAGAATTTTAGGTTTCTTTCGCTTTCCCCAAAACCTCTAGAAAGGGTGTATAGGTGCACTCGAACACTCCTTCATAAAACGCATTAAACTTTCGTTTACAAAGACGTGAAACTCACCGAGTGGTCAGGGGTGTCCACTTTCCAACAGGTTTTATCGTAGTTTTTGTCCAACTCCATTGACTTGTATTGAAAGAGCTGTGTGAGGTACGGTATTACTCCGCCGCTTCTTCTTCTGCTTCTTCTGTGTATTCAATGAAATGCCAGTGGTTTGCTTGCAATTGGCAAAGGTGCATTATCGCCACCAACTGGGCTGGAGTGTCTATTATTCAAGCTCTCAACGGAAGAATGTACGGGTGTGAGACTTTTGGAAAAATAGGTCCACAGTTTTACAACGAATGGTAGAACACCTGTTGGAAAGCATCTTTTGCAGCGATTTTTGTGTGAGCATATCAGTGAACACCTCTGACCACTCGGTGAGTTTCACGTCTTTGTAAACGAAAGTTTAATGTGTTTTATGAAGGATTGTTCGAGTGCACCTATACACCCATTCTGGAGGTTTTGGGGAAAGCGAAAGAAACCTAAAATTCTCGGGACAGCAGCATGTGTCCAAATTTTAATCCAAACCGTTCTATTTCATCAGAAACGATCTGTAAACAGGGCTTTAAGTGTAAAATACCGAACTTACCCTTTAAGAGTTTGTAGTCATCTCTATATACAGTGACAGGCTGATTATCCGGCAGATTCCTCTCCTGCTCTGAAAGCCCAGTTAGGTCCTCTCTCAACAAATCAAAAACCTTGGAGTGATCTTTGACGCTTCACTGTTTTTTGATAAACAAATTAGTGCTGTTATTAGAGGAAGCTTTTTCCATTTAAAATCTATTGCAAAGTTGAAGAACATTCTTTCAAGCAAAGATTTAGAAATTGCAATTCATGCATTTGTAACATCACGATTAGACTATTGCAACTCTCTTTATTGTGGTCGTCCTTAATCTTCACTATCTCGTGAAGTACCATGACTACCTCAAAATGCAGCTGCAAGACTTTTGACTGGGTCTAGAAAGAGGGATCATATTTCTCCTGTTTTGGCATCCCTTCACTGGCTTCCTATTAAGTTTAGAGTTGATTTTAAGATCCTTATGTTTGAGGCATTGTCTGGCTGTGCACCAAGATATATCAAGTCAAGTATATTTATATAGCGCTTTTCACAATACAGATTGTATCAAAGCAGCTTCACAGTATTAAATTAAAATAATACAACAAGGTTTGTTTCTAGTGGAATTTATTGATTGATAAAATTAAATTAAATATCCCCAAAATATCCCCAACTGAGCAAGCCAAAGGTAACATATATTTGTGATCTTATTGTGCCATACTGTCCTGCTAGGGCACTTAGATCTTCAAATCACTTGCTTTTAAATGTGTCACGATGTCGCTACAAATTAAAGGGTGATCGGGCCTTTTCTGTGGCCCGGCCCAAGCTTTGGAATGCTCTCCCTTATCATGTGAGGTCTGCTCCTTCATTGGACATTTTTGAATCTACTCTGAAAACATATTTTTATTCTTTAGCTTTTGGAAACTTGTAATTGTTTTTTTTTTATATAGTGTAGTCCTGCTATGCACTATGTACAGCACTTTGGATCAAAAAATACAATTATTAACTTTTATAAAATAATTAACAATTATAAAATAATTGCATTTTTAATAATTAAAAATAAATATATATATTTTAGATTTACAACAAACACCACACAGCAACTACAAAGCATAGTTCAAAACATAATAATTTCTGAACATTTGACTCTGTCTTTATTCCTTTTTCTCATGATTTCTCAATAGAATTGATAAAAGTGTAGAATAGAATATTATAGTTCTAATAGAGGCTCATTGTAACGCAGTGTGACAACATGCCCCGCCTGTACAACTGGGATTCAAACCCTGCTAGTGTCTTCTGCTGGTTAGATCAGCATTCAATAACTATCTCAACTGTTAAATAATAGATTGGAGATTAAAATAATATATAATTTTAAATAAACACACACAAAAAAAAAAAAAAAAAAAAAAAAAAAAAACAGATGAAAATTAACTTAAGAAATGCACTTTAGCTATGTGTTAGTGAGGTATTCTAGTAGGGCTAGTTCATCAAGGTTTTCAGCCAGTAAACAGGATGGTGTATCATCAGGACACAGGAATAAAGACGAGCAGATGTAATTTCTTCCTTTAACTGTACTGAGCTCCAGCAATACTCATCAGAACATTCAATATCCAGTATTGCCATTATAATCTGATAAAAAACAAATGAATCACCATTAGGTACTGTCATTTAAACAGTTACAGTACTTAAATTACTATGCAACGTAAATAATAAATCCACACACAAATCAGGATCATCAAACATAAATATCTCAATAAACATTGCTATGCCCCTTTGAACATAATCTACAATTACATAAACGAGGATATTACTCTTTGGAGAAATATAAGGAGCTTCCACCTCTCTCACTGACCAGTTCACATGAAACTGTATTAAAGGGGTTTACAGAAGGAGCAATGGCGACATCCTCTCGCCAGACAAGGCTACTGCACAACAGCGTCCGCACATGGTCTCCTGAGCACGATATTAACTCTTCTTAACTCAATGTTATAAACGTTACTGCGTAACTTAGACATCAGAAAGCTCACACCAGTTAACTTATTATTTCCTACAGTGTTTTACAGCATAAACATTGTTCTATCACAGTGGTTCTCAACCTCTCTCCTGCAGGGACCCCCTGACAAGCCATGTTTCTGTTTTAACCCTGAAATGGCAGACCTGATTAAATTAATGAGTAGTTATTAGAGTAGGAAGAGTTGGAATTAGTCAATTAATCAATTAGTCAACTACTCATTAAGCCTTTAATTAATTGAATCAGGTGTGCCATTTCAGGGGTCCCTGCAGGAGAGGTTGAGAACCACTGTTCTATCACTATAAAGCCCCTTTCACACAGAGATGCTGGAAAATACACGGATAAAGTGACCCGGGATTTGACCCGGGTTCGTTTGATTTTGGTTCATTCACACTGCCAGTGATTTTCCGGAATCAGAGAGTGCGTTCACACACAAGCCGTAAAAATCCCGTAAAGGCACGTGACATCGATGTGACTTGTAATGTCTCAGCAGCGTCTTAATAAGTTTGCTTATGAGCTGCAATCTCTCTCTGGAGAAACCACGCTTGTGCATTTTTCTCTATGATTCGATCATAAACTTGCGCATTACGCACCATTTCACAGCTGGCGAACAATCCCGGCGTCAGCGTCATCACTATGACACAGCATTATTACGGCTTTTGTTCACACAGCGCGCGTTCCGGGACTGAAGACGGCAATGTTACTAGGTCCCCAACCCGGCATCGATGCCGGCATCAATCCCGGGTCGTGTTTGCGTTCACACAGAAGGCGTTCTGGCAATTTCCCGGCAATTTGCCGGGATCATCGCGCTGTGTGAAAGGGGCTTCAATCTCACTCATCACGCTGGGCACATGTTAATGCACGGTAATCCTACAATATAGAAAAACAAACACAACAAAGTGACAGTCACTTACTTTTCGTCATTAACTCAACACGAATATTGGAAGCTGGATCATTCAGAAGGGACTAAAGAAGCTACACAACACAGGTACGCAGGCTAAACTATGCTGTTGAACTTGAACACGTTTCCGTACACACTATAACCATAGACAGTATAAGAAGTGGACAGAGCCATCTCATTGGATCTCAATTGAGACAAGTGAAGCCCATTTTTAGCGATTTCTTAGCACTTCCTTTCCTGATGCGCAGACTCAAACAGAGCTTGACGACGTAGATGTCACGTGAGCAACCCGTCTGTCTTCTAGTGGCTGTGGCAAGAGAAATCTGAATCATTCCCTTCCGAAACTTGCAGAGACGGAGAGTGTGAGTAGGAGCTGTCAATGATCTTGGAGCAGGAGAAACTTTTGCTAGGTATTATGATTAATTATTTTGTCATTTCGCCTCCACGTCTCCCCGATTGCCCGCGAGCTTCTCCTCCTGTCCATACGGTAATCTCTCTACTGTGCGACAGAGAGTCGCGTGGTTATGACGCAATCGTTAGCCTACTTTTACAAAAACTGCTTCTACGGGGCCATAACATAAGCTACAAGGTAATGGAGCATTTTATACATTGTCGTGTTTCTTTAGAAATAAATAATGGACAAATGGAGTCTTCAAACGCCTCAGATGTAAAGTTATTCGCTGTCAAAGTGACGCCAAAATGAATGGGAGTCAATGGGATGCTAACAGCAGGTGAAGTTCTGCTACAAGATGGTGGCACGCGGCCGGCTTCAACTTCCGGTCGACTTCCTTCCCGCTTGACTATAACCAACACACTAGCTACACACTTCCTCTACCGTAACCACAGAAGAAGAGTCTTAAAGCGGCAGGCACCCATAAATGTCAGAGCCTTTTATACACTATGGTTAAATAAATGTTCAGTGATATCATCCAAAGATTTTTCACTATATTGTTGATATGAGAACTAGTAAATACACTAAGGCCACATCCACACCAAACCAAAGTTTCCCGATCCAATCTTTTTTCCCTCGTTCTAAAAAAAATACCCTTAAACACAACGTCCTCTAAAGAAATATTTTTATATTGCGTACGCACGAAACCACTGAAACCGACTCAAAACGCTGTAGTTCACATGCCAGACCAGTGTGTGGCGCTGTAATTCTGCCACAGAGATACACTAAGAACGGAGAAGACTTGGATCATGTGCATAAACCCTGCGCGCTGTACAATAATAATAGGCTCAGTAGTTTCTTCTTTATTTTATTTTATTTTATTTATTTATTTATTTATTTATTTTATTTATTTTTTACTAATAACTTTATTGAACAATATAAACAACCTTAAATGGCCTGGTACAAAATATTAAATGTTATAATCAGACAACAGACAAGCATCATAGCATAAGAAATAAAATATAAAGAAATAAAATAAAGAAATAAAACAAAAATACATTCAAGTGAATAGTACATAAAGAAATAAGAGGCTCAGCAGCTTCTGCAACACGAACACGTGGGGTGATGACATCATCGTTTCACAAAATACACGGATTGGTTGTACACACGAAAATGCAAGTGTGTCGTTTTCAGATTTATCCACTCTGGGACCCAGTTTCAAAAAATAGTGGTTTCAGGCTCTCAAAACACCAGTTCCATAAGATTTACGTAGGCTATACAGCTGAGCGCATCTCCGTGTGTACGGGCTCTAAGTTTCATCATGCTGGCATGTGTGGACAGTTTTAAACCGTGTGTGTTACAACTAGCTCTGCGTTAGTTTGTGCCTCGCTCACCCCTATCCTCCAGACATGTTCAGTTCATTCATGAGCTGCTGCCCTTCAGATTATCCCCTTCCGGAACAAAAATATATGGTAATATACTGCAAAATATAATGCAATATATTTCATAATACATGTCCATATATGGGAAACTAGTGCTTATATTTTTAAATACATTGCAATATATGCATTGACCATATGGTGATATATTAATACCAGTAGCGGGCGTTGCATTTCACACCTAACCTTCAGTGGTGTCCCAGCTGAATTAATACGCTTCTAGTGTAGCGCACCGACTCTATAATGGTTGTGAAATTGCTGTTTTATTTTGCACCGGCAGTTATAGGGTTAATGCGGTGAGTTCGGAGAAGGCCGGATAGAGAAACGAGCGAGTAAGTTCAGCTTGAGCGTTTGTGTTTAGTTGTTCTGTCGTTCTTCAGACATTACAATAGCATTAATGTTTGGGGAAATTTTTTTTTAAATAAATAAATAAAGAAGAATATCATATTCAGCACTGAAAAAAAAAAAAAAAAACGGGGTCAAAAATAAGCATTATACTCACCAAAACTACTGATTATTTTTACATATTTTTTAGATACTAGTATCGATTAGGCCAGTGATTCTCAACCGGTGGGCCTCGGAGCGCCATCTGGTGGGCTGTGTAGGCAGTGGTAGACTACCCCCAAATATATTTTCATTTTATTTTTTAATTGACAAATCTTGTTATTTTCTAATTATCTGATTATTCTTATGTATTTATATGATCCAAAACATTCAAGTTAAGTTAAGATACATTATTTAAAAGCTCATTTATGTTTAAATAGTGCAACACCAATCACGTCACAACGTCAGATTGACCGTTTGCTCGATCAGATGCGGTAACATTACTTTACTGTAATATGGATCGTCTTCTGAAAAGCAGATGTGGGAGTGCAAACAAAAGCTTCGAAGTGTCTGGTGAGAAAATATGACGCTGAATAGGCTACATTAGGCTTTATAAGGGCAGGTACTGAGACTAATATATATTACAAAAGTTTATGGTTTATCAGTTTATGGCGAGCAATATTTAAATTTTTAATGCATTAAATACACGTGAAATATGCGTTAAATACGTGTTGTTTGCGCGTGACAAATCAGTGTGTTAAATACACGTTTAGTACGTGTGAAATATACCTGTCCTGACCAACAAGCTCTAATTCTAATCCTGTAAGTCTTAAATACCATATTAAAATACTTTAAGTCTTTAAATTCATTGAAATTGCTATATCACCTGTGTACCTAATTACTGTTTGTCTGATGAGTGCCCAATCTCTGAACAAAAAGGTTTCAATAAGCGCCGCCTGCTTGTGACAGCTGTAAATGTAAGCAGAACAAAAGCTCGTTGTTTTCCAAAGACAGATATTGATAACAATGATCTGTATCTTAAACCTGCATTGATTGCTTACCTCCACTGTAACTGATTTCCCCATGCACACAAATGTCAATGCTTTGATGTTAAATGCTTTGTGTTTTTGGCCCTATTGGCTTTCCATAGTCCGATAGTCCGGTGTCAAATCCCCTTAAAGGGGTTCACTTTGAAATTAATTTTTGATATGTTTTAGCTTACCTCAAGGGCATCCAAGATGTAGGTGTCTTTGTTTCCGCAGTAGTTTCAATTTTGATATTTTTAGGTCAAACCGTTCTTGTCTGTCAGTCATATAATGCAGGTCGATGGTCACTGTCTCAAAGAGCATGCACAAAGTCCAAATGAAAACAATTCCCCATCGTCCAAATGAAACAATTCCCCATCATAAGTACACATTGATGGCCTAAGACACGAAACGAGCGGTTTGTGTGAGAAAACGAACAGTATTTATATTGTTGTTATCTCTTGAAAACAGCACACGTCCAAATGATCTGACGGCGTGGGCGGGTATAGATATATACACTAGACGTCACCTTGGCTACTGCAGTTCATTGGAACGAAACCGTAGCCAAGCGACATCTAGTGTATATATCTATACCTGCCCGCAGGCGGGTATAGATGTATACAGTAGATGTCGCCTTCGCTACTGCAGATCATTGGGACGAAACCGTAGCCAAGGCGGAATCTATGTATATCTATACCCGCCCGCGCCGTCAGATCATTTGGACGTGTGCTGTTTTTAAGAGATAACAACAATATAAATACCTTTCGTTTTCTCACACAAACCGCTCGTTTCGTGTCTTAGGCCATCAATGTGTACTTATGATGGGGAATTGTTTCATTTGGACGATGGGGAATTGTTTTAATTTGGACTCTGTGCTTGTGTTTTGAGACAGTGACCATCGACCTGCATTATATGACTGACAGACAAGAACGGTTTGACCTAAAAATATCAAAATTGAAACTACTGCGGAAACAAAGACACCTACATCTTGGATGCCCTTGAGGTAAGCTAAAACATATCAAAAATTAATTTCAAAGTGAACTATCCCTTTAAGCTGAAGGCGCAGTGTGTTGAATCTGGAGAAAGTTTGTCAAATGAGGCGCTAAAACCATCAAATCTACTGAGACATTTGAACTCAAAACACCCGGGCTGTGTTGGGAAGCCAAAAGAATATTGTTTTTAACATGTTAATATCACTAATTGTATTTGATAAATTATACGTGCAGTATGTAAATTGGGGTGAATGAACTTTGTTGAACATTTCTGCTAATGAATAGAGAGAATGTTCCCCTCTTGTGTGTCTGGCCTGTTGTTACAGGTGTGTTAGCCTGTTATTGTTACTGAGTAAACCTGACAAGTCTTTTTATATAAGGACAGTTTTCATCTATAGCTGACTTGAGTCTGTTACAGTGGCATAACAGATTAACAGCAGAGAATATCATTGCACTTTCTGAATTCTCTGTTATTCTGTGTTCATACTATCATATTTGGAAAGGTGGTCCACAGAATGTTTTTAATCAGTCATTAATGGGCCATGAGTTGCAGAAGGTTGAGAACCGCTGTATTAGATTACATTTAGTACTAGTGCTTATTCTTTAGCTACTAGTGTGAGCAAGTGTTCACCTCTCTGTGGTGGAGTTTGAGAGGGATTGACTCATGACGGTCAAGGGAACACTGTGGTGACTAGTTCAGATTACTGGTCTGGATTGCTCAGATAATCCGGTATATGAAAATACACAGAAGAATACTGACCGTCATGGGGAAATCTCACAGTCAAAATAAGATACACTGGTGTTTTGCCAGATGAGAAGTTTATTTACTATTTTAATTCATTTTACTCTAATTCATTTTATAACTGTATCATTTATCTCTTTTAATTCCTTTTATAACTGTTTTAAGCTTTTATTTTGTGATTATTTTTATTCATCTCTATGCAAAGCACTTTGAATTGCCATGGTGTATGAAATGTGCTGTATAAATAAACCTGCCTTGCCTAGTACTCATTCTTTAGCTAGTGCTTATTATTTAGGTACTAGTGCACGTGATAGTATGTCACAAAGTTCCACAAGTAAATATATCTGCAATATTGTATTACACATGCAAATGACATCTATAAAAAGTTTCAGTCTGGATTCAGACCGCACCATAGCACTGAAACTGCGCTCGTTAAAATCACAAATTATTTACTATTAGCTTCTGACCAAGGCTGTATCTTAATATTAGTTTTACTTGATCTAAGTGCTGCGTTCGATACTATAGATCACACAATACTCTTAGATCGACTACAAAATTATACTGGTGTTCATGGACAGGCATTAAGCTGGTTCAGATCATACCTATCTGACCGATACCATTTTGTCTATTTAAATGGAGAAAAATCGATCATAACTCCAGTAAACTATGGAGTGCCGCAGGGATCTGTGTTGGGCCCTCTGTTAATCTCAATATATATGATACCACTTGGAAATATTAAAAGGAAACATGGAATTAGTTTCCATTGTTATGCTGATGACACTCAAATATATATTTCATCACGGCCAGATGAAAACGCTAAATTATCCAAATTGACAGAGTGTGTTAAAGATATAAAAGATTGGATGATGTGCAATTTTCTTTTATTAAATCCAGACAAGACAGAGGTAATACTTATCGGTTCAAAAAACCGCCCACAAAACCTCTTACAATACAACTTTAACATCGTAGGATGTCCTGTTACTTTATCCTCTACAGTAAAAGACCTGGGTGTTATACTTGACTGCAACCTGTCTTTTGAAAATCATATTTCGTTACAAGAAAAGCCTTTTTCCACCTTAGAAACATTGCTAAACTACGTAATATGCTATCAGTTTCTGATGCAGAAAATTTAAGGCGGGCGTAGACGGTGCGATTTTTTTACTCGGGAGTAATCGAGTGGAATCGGTGATGCTCGCATGGTCGCGGCTCGCAGCGTGTGAGAGGAATCACGAGCCGAGCACGTTATGAGCACCTCCCCGACCTCCCGATCATTTTTAAACATGTTTAAAAAATTCGGGGAGTCGGCCCGATTTTCACCAGCTGTCCCCTATTGCTAATCATACACAACCACGTGGGGCTATACCTCAGTGGCAGCAACCATACAGGGTGCGCATACACTGTCACACACACACACACACACACACACACACACACACACACACACACACACACACCTCTATCTCTCTCTCTCTCTCTCTCTCTCTCTCTCTCTCTTTAGTTTTTATGTTGAAAGGAATGGCTACTGTTCTCTGCTTTACAACAAATCATTTGCACACACATTTCTGTCATTTTTTCTATCTGAAGCTTTGCCTGCACTCTTAGAAAAAAGGGTTCATTGGGGTTCTATATAGAACCATAGGGTTCTTTACTCAACTCCAAAGAACCTTTTATGCTAAAAAGGTTCTATAATGACAAGAAAGAACCCTTTTGGCACAAAGGTTCTTTAGGCTATTATTCATTTATATATTAGCCTACATTATTCTGCAACATTTTGTAGTTGTAATTAAATTATTGTTTATTAAACCGTCGTAGTAACTTAATATCACATTTTAATCATGCTGATTTTTGGAGGAGAAAAACTGAAATGGCACTCTTCGTGTGATATTGATTAACTAAGTTACATAAAATTATATAAATATATACATTTTCTAACCCCCATATCTTGAATTTTGTTATAATTCACATGCATTCATAAATGCAATTGAATAGACACTGAATAATGTAGTGAAAGAACGCACTCAAAATACACATGCGCACTAGTATAACTAGACTTGCCTTTGGCTTGCTCAGTTGGGGATATTTAATTTTATTCTATCAATCAATAAATTTCACTAGAACCAAACTTTGTTGTATTATTTTATTTTAATACTGTGAAGCTGCTTTGATACAATCTGTATTGTGAAAAGCGCTATATAAATATACTTGATTTGATTTGATTTGACTTCATCATGTAACTTTACATTAGCCTAGATGCGTGCACTCTGTAGGCACGATTTGTTTAGTTTTTGAAATATACTTGATAGGCTAATGTTAAAGCGCACATCGTTAAAACAAAAAATATGATATTATCGCAGACGAGTTAGCTAGGCCTATATCGCACACCCCTATTGACCTTATCGTCATCATCATCATATCATCATAACAAGAAATTACTCAGAACAAAAACAAACATAAGGGCTCATTCTAAGCCATTTATAGCTGAATAGGCTTTCGTCTTGTCTTACTTAGCCTTGTTTGCTGCTTTTTCATTTCATTCTTTGTCATTTATGTGAAATTATTGTACCGCAACCATAGACTAAACAATTTTCCATTATGGATTTAAATTTTTTATCTGTTGAACAGCAAATATAAACAAAAAAAAGTATTAAACTCATTATTTTCATTAATTTTACAAAGTAAACAATTTGTTTGCATTTGCGCGAGCATATTCACGCAGCGCGGTCTCGCGAGTGCAGCAGTGCACGTCGTTTTTGAATTCCAACGGTCGAGAAGAGACTGATCACCGGCGTCTGCTGATTTAAATTGATGGTCTGACTCTGACGGAAATATTGTTGTGGTAAGTCAGATAAATACATCGATTTTTTAAGTAGTTTACTTGTTATAAGCGTTAAACCCATTAGTAATGAAGTTGTCAATGTTTCTACAGCGGATTTACACTAAAACACGAAATAGCCTGAACCGCGACAGTGTACAAGTTGCCTTACATCGGTAAGTTTTGTTGTGCTTGTTGCAAACTGTTTTTGTGTTTTCTGATCCTAAGCTTAGTTTTTAACTGCAGATAGTGCTCTAAGCTAGTTTTTGACCGCACACTCAAATGGTCATTAAGAACAGCCCTACAGAACAGAACGAGCGCTTGTGCGTTCAGCTTAGGGGCGGTTCTAGACCCTTTTTTTAGGTGGGCTTCAACCCCCATATTTTTCGTCTCAGCCCCCCTAAAATTATAATCAGCTATCTAAACGATAAGGTTAGTGCTGCTTCTTCAGTAAAGTTTATCATTTTCACTTCAACCTTTTCAAACTTTATGAATGATTATTTTATGTTCAAGTCAAGTGGTGTCTAAGGAACTGGAAGCAGGCCAGGGTATGGCTGTTTCTAAAGCACACACAGCTTAAAGGGATAGTTCACTTTAAAATGAAAATTCTGCCATGCTTTACTCACTTCTAAATATTTTTCCTTATATGAACTTTCTTTTGCTCATTTCAGCAAGCAAAAAGAAGCAAGACTGCAAACTTTCCAGTACTCCCGTGTACTGATAATCCGGTTTCCACCCAGTCAGGAGGTTAGTCTGTTTTATCTTTCTTCACTAAAATGTCTTAAAATTGCTTGGTTATTGACCAGTAATGTATATACAAATTCCTATATACAATAGGAATTTTGTTATTTGCTACTTTTTTCAGATTATATTAAACCTGGAAAATATTGGAGAAGATCAATTAAGTTTTCAGGAGCACATTACTGTGATAAATGCTGAACTACGTAAAAGACAACCCGACTACATCTACTTTCTTTTTTCTTTCTTTCTTTCTTTTTTTGGTAGTTGCTGCATGAAGTGAAGATGCGGTTTGGGAAGGACCTTCATCTTAATCTAGAGACTGCTCTTCAAGTTCTGGCCCCAAACATCTTAAATGTGGCTAGACATGGAAGTCAGAGGGATGTGCTGAACAGTTTACTTCAGCAAATTGACACAAACACAAAGTATGTTCTTTTTTTCCTTTTGTCTGAATATTTGATTCTGATTGGCTAAAAGGTGTACATTAAAATAATTTGATTCACAGGTAGTTCCAGTCAGTTTAATTACAATTAAAGTTTAATGTGCTGCTTTTCAATGACATACATGCACACAAAACACAGTATGCTATCCAAGCTATTTTATTAATGAATATTGCATTGATCTTGAAAAGAAGTTTCTGTGCTTATGATTGTTTGTGAGTTGTGTGTGCAACCAAGCCAATTCAGAATATTTATATTCTGAATTGGCCCTTACCACTGTGGTACAAAAAAAAATGGTCAGTCACATCCTTAATTGTTTGGAAGAAAGTATGCAAAGGCAGTTAAACATGACTAAGGCTATCATTCTGCCTTTTGTTTTTCACCACAGAAAAGTCATGCAAATTTTGGGCAAAATGGGGTTGACTAAATGAACATTTTTGATGGAATTTTAACTTTTGGGACTACTGTATTCTAAGTTATTTCACAAATAATGTATATGTTTTTTCAACTTGCAGAAATCAGTAAAGCCAACTCCGACTATAGTTTTTCATGAAGCTTCAAACCCCCTCCATGCAAAAAGAGCCAGCATCAATATGGAGGGTGTCAACATTGTGAGCGCAGAAATGGATGTGATGGAGCCAATGGAGTGCCTCTTTGCTACTTATTTCGTATTCAGTGTGGAATACCCCAAGCACATCACTCACACGATGAATTTTGTTGAGCACTACCTGTTTAAACTCTCCAGCAGCCCAAAGAAACTGTCTGTCCCAGTGCTCAAAATGTATAATCAATTATCATAATACTTTGATATGTCATGAATAGTGCTAATGTAAATTTGTAAATATGAGGCGATTGATGTTATTCTGAAATGCTGATCTGAATCTGAATCTGTAATTACAATTCTTTGAGTGATATTAATGTAAATTTGTAGATTTGAAGTACTTGATGTTCTGAAATGCTGATCTGAATTTTAATCTATGTATTCAGATTCTTTATGAGTGATATTATGTATTTGTAGATTTGAAGTACTTCTATACTGTATATTTCCATTGTGAGTTATATTAATATGGATTTGTAGTTCTGAGGGACTTGATGTTGTTCTAACTGATGGGAATTTAGGTGAATCTGTATATTTGCATTATTTATTAATGATAGATTAATGTAATTGTGTAAATTTTATGGACTTATTTGTAATATGAAGATGTAGGTGAAACTCTATTTTCATTATTTATGAGATATTTTTTAAATGGTTGATGTTTTAATGTTGATTTGTACATTTAAAGCCTTGAATACTTGAAATTACAGTAGCATTCTTTCAGTAATAGTAATTATTTTTATTAATATAAATAAATGACTAGTTCTATGCACTTTGGGTGTGCTTTTTTTAGTATTCATGGGTGACGTTTTTTATGTGAATTACATTTTTACATTTTAGTGTCTTGATGTTTGTCAATAATATGAAATATTTAATCCGGAAAGGACAAAACAAATGATAATGAATGAACCCCTAAAAGGTTCCATATAGAACCTTTTTCCTGGTTACAAAGAACCCTAAAGGGTTCTTTTGATTGAACCCTTAAAAAGGGTTCTATATAGAACCTTTTAGGGGTTCCAAATACGTAGCGCCTGATAGAACCTTTTAAGGTTCTATATAGAACCTTTTCTTCTAAGAGTGTGCTGCATGCAACATTGACGGTCTCTGTGTTTAGCGCGAAAGCTCACGTGATTGCTGCCGGCTCGGGATAAAATTCGTGCAGGACAGTCGTGCCGTGTACCAGCTGCTTTGACGCGATTATCAGTTAAACTGACTCGCAGCGTGTGCAATATCTCTCGACCTCCCGAGTGTCCGATCCTGGTCCGAACTCGCACCGTGTACGCCCGCCTTTAGTTCATTCATGCATCCTCAATAAACAAGCTACAGTTAGTCCAAAATGCTGCCGCTCGAGTTCTTACTAGGTCAAGAAAATATGATCATATAACACCAATTTTATCATCACTACATTGGTTACCTATAAAGTTCCGTATGTAAAAGCAAATATTGCATCACAATAAGTGTAACTGTGATTGTCAAAACATTTGGTAACTAAATAGAATTTTTTTAAGTTTAGTGACAACATGTTACAATGTTTACATTGTACAATGACTGGTAGGATACAGTTTTTATTATTGCTTGACAAAAATTTCAAGATTTCAATTCCATTCTTGTGATTTGATTCCGATTTTGATTCAATGTTGACTAATTTGGATACATGTTTATTTAAAATTTTATTTAAAAAAATAATTTCACCTAATGCTGTAAACATAGAGGGCCCAATCTGCTGGTATTATGAAATGTTACAAATAACAAATTAAATTAAATATAATGCAGTTTTTGTTATAATAACAATTATTTTATGACATAAGTAAAAATATAATAAATATGTAATATAGTGCTCAGCAAAATCTCCTCTCTAGCTATTTTTTCTTTTCAGTTAACATGCTTTGGTCATTAAATGGCTTTCCTGAGGTAAATGTAACGTTATGTGACATAATTGTTCTCCTGCTGTTATATTGACCTCTTTCCATGGTTGAAAAACACTAATTGGTCGATATTATGTATACTTTCGGTAAGTTGTACTGCATCTTTAAATAAAAAAGTAACAGATGATCGGTTCACGTGCACTTGAACTGAGGCGCTCAGCGATCTGTCACGTCACATTTACAAGCGCCAAACGTATTTTTGTCTGAATTTCATTATAAAATTGACGTTAAGAGCTGAGAATTAATTTAATATTAAAAGTACCTCTTTGCTCCGCAATTTTTCTGTGCGTGAGAAAATGGATGTGTGGCGTGAGAGCGTGTGAAAAGTGTCAATTGCATGAGTCTCACGCTCAATGCATGAGAGTTGGCAGCGCTGTGGTTCAGATCACTCTAAACATGTATGGAAATGGAGCGTCCTCATATGGTCATTAACAAAACATTCTTGAATTACAACTATTTAATTTTGGATAGTGATGTTCATGTCTCTGTGATAAAAGAGGGGTGACAGTGAAGGGGTAATGTGTAGCTCAACTCTTTTCTTACGCACTTCTGTATCAGCCTCATCTGTTCCAATTGAGGACTGAAGCAATTATTTGAGTCATTTAAATGCTCATTTATTTGACTCTCGAGGATCTGAATCTGTTGTTGTTCTCCTGCAGATCTAAAGCCGAAGCCTGAACTCACATCAGATCCTGCAGGAGCTGCACTGACTGGACAAACAGTGACTTTGACCTGTCGCATGGATCCGTCCACTGGAAACTGGGACTCTTACTGGTACAAACACACACTGAACCCTGAGACAGAGAAGACAGAAACAAACTCCTACAGCCTGAAGATTGATTCAGTGTCTGATGGAGGCCAGTACTGGTGTAGAGCTGGAAGAGGGAAACCAGTCTATTACACACAATACAGTGATGCACTGTGGGTAAATGTTACAGGTGAGAGAGACTGTAGTGTGTGATGCAACAAATACAGATCAGAGACAATATCTACACAACTTCTGAAACTATAAATGCAATAATCTGTGTTTGTACAGTGAGTCCTAAAGCTGTGCTGACGGTACGACCTGATGAACGAGTGTTTAGAGGAGAAACAGTCACTCTCAGATGTGATATAAAGTGGGGAGGAGACGCTGAGTGGACATACAGATGGGAAATAGAGGGAACCAACAACCAATATAAAAACACTGTCAGCCGAACCTCAACACAAGAGTTGAACATCAGCAGTGTTGATCTCTCTCACCGCGGTAAATACACCTGTACAGGACAGATACACACTCAAAGCTCTCAGCGCAGTGATGCTGTTACACTGACTGTCTCAGGTGAGTGTGTGTTTGTTGTGATCAGCTTCTCCATCAGTTTCTCTACGGCTCTGTAACTCGTGATGTTTTGTTCAGCTGAAGCTCAGGCATCAGTGCGAGTGTCTCCACAGCCGTGGCTGACTGAAGGAGAATCAGTGACTCTGACCTGTGAGGTTTCAGGCTCCTCTAAAGGCTGGACGTTCAGCTGGTTCAGAGATCATGATCATCTGTCAGACAGCAGCAGAGGAGCTGGAGGATCTTACACTCTCAGTCCTGCTGCTCTACAGCACACAGGAGTTTATACGTGCAGAGCAGAGAGAGGACGACCAGCCTATTACACACACAACAGCAGCTCACACACACTGTGGATCACTGGTGAAGGTTTATGCTTGTGCTCATCCGGATCTGTGTTTCACTGCAGTCTCTGTGCTGTCAGTTTTGATGGAGATTTTCCTCTTTTCAGGAGTTTCTGCTTCAGTGTCTCTGGTCATCAATCCCAGCAGAAGTCAACACTTCTCATCTGACTCTCTCTCTCTGAGCTGTGAGGGTCAGAGTAACTCTGCTGGATGGACAGTGAGAAGATACACAGACAAAGACATACAAACTTGTGCAAAACAAACAGGATCTCGATGTGTAATCGACTCTCTCAGCACATCTGACACTGGAGTGTACTGGTGTGAGTCTGAATCTGGAGAGAAACGCCATCCTCGAAACATCACTGTACATGGTGAGTCAAATCACTCTTACAACCATAACACAAAAAGAAAACATAAAAACAACAACAATCTGTTCAGATTAAAAATTATTATAATTGAGAATTCAGTCATGTGATTATGCATTAAACTAACTGAAAATTTCAGATTTTTACCCCCCAGCACATTGAATATCAAGATTTCAACTCTATAATAAAATAAAATATACTACATTATCATTAAGTATTGGATTATATAATAACCCTTATATTTTATAATAACCCTTTTCTATGTGAATATAATGTAATTTATTCCTGTGATCAAAGCTGAATTTTCAGTCTTCAGTGTCACATGATCCTTCAGAAATCACTCTAATATGATGATTTGATGCTCAAGAAACATTTATGATTATTATCAATGTTGAAAACAGTTGTGCTGCTTCATATTTATGTGGAAAACATTTATTTTTTCTTTGATGAATAGAAAGTTTGAATAACAATTTATTTGAAATATAAAACTTTTGTAACATTATAAATGTCTTTTTTGATCAATGCATTTGATAATGCATCCTTACTGAATAAAAGTATCAGTTTCTCAGATTAACGGTAGTGAACATTTTGACCCTCCAGATCTTATTAATAATTGAAGTATGGCTCTTATTAATACAGCCTGTATCGTCACTAGCATCTGTTGATGTATTTCTTGTGTTTGTAGACGGTGAGGTGATTCTGGAGAGTTCTGTTGATCCTGTGATTGAGGGAGAGACTCTGACTCTACACTGTTTACATCGATCTACAAACTCCTCGATCCTCAGCGCTGATTTCTATAAAGACGGATCACTGATCCAGAATCAGACGACAGGAGAGATGAGCATCACTACTGTCTCAAAGTCACATGAGGGTTTCTACTACTGTAAAACAGAGAGAGGACAGTCACTCCACAGCTGGATCTCAATCACTGGAGTCTTGAACGGTGAGATGATTTAATGAGAAACGCCACACCATTATTATATACTATTATATATTATAGTCTCTGGCTCTTATTTCTGCTGGAGCAAACTCAGTTATTGACATTAGTGTTTATTGTTTCACATAAACGAAAGCATAACCATCAAATCGCATGCAAAATATACTTGTCATGTACTGGTCGGAGACACGAAGGTTGAGGATCCAAACACAGTATTTATTAGTGATGTTATGTTCTGTGCCGAGGCTTCGGAGTGTGTGTCGAGAAATCCCGGGAGCTTTCAGTGAAGCTCGTATCGAGGCTTGTATCGCTTTAGACCAATGACGTCATTGATGACTGGTTCAGGAAGCGGTTCAATCTTGGCACAATATTTTGACAGATACTGTATATAAACTCATGGTTTAAACCCAGCCACTTTCCAGTTTTAGAATAATAATATTGGCCCTTCTGCGTATTATGACCAAATAATTGATTCACACACATTTGGAAACGCTTTTTTTGTTCAAGCCAATACATTTATAGAAACAAGATTAAGCCACTTTTTTCTTGCTTCTATTAGGAGTTGAAGTGTCTTTTGCGTCAAAAATACACGGCCAGTCCGTTAAAGTGTTGCACATTTTCACAAACACAAAAAGGCAAAAACATGAAACATCTTTGAAATTCTTTCGGCCAATTCTTCCAAACAGCGCTCAAGTATGTAATGTCTCCAATTCCTGAGGAATCTTACATGTTTTGAATCTGTATAATATCTTCCTTAGATTCCGATTTAGACAATTTCCTCATATTTGACAGCCAGACGGTGAGATAACTGTTTCTCCTTCCTCTCTTCAATCCCTTTAGCTAAAACAGCATATACTTGTATGAAGACATGAGGAGGAGTGGCTTTAAAGCTAACTTAAAGTAAAATATACAAGGACAACTTTGAGTAAATGCAGTACAGGATAAATTCAAGTAAATTCTTGAATAATACAGCACTACACATAAAACAGAATAAAAGATGAGAATAATAATAATACAAATTGAAAACATATTAAATTGGCTCTTACAACATTTATTACACAGTTATGTAATACAATCATTATATACCATCATGAAATACACATTGTATTCATATAAATAGATTAGTCTATGTGGGAATATATTTTTTTTAATTATTTCTAAGCCTTAAAGGAGAAGTTCACTTTCAAAAAAACTTTTGCTGATAATTCACTCACCCCCATGTCATCCAAGATGTCCATGTCTTTCTTTCTTCAGTCGCAAAGAAATTAAGGTTTTTGATGAAAACATTCCAGGATTTCCCCCCATGTAATGGATTCTATTGGGACCCAAACGGTAGAAGGTCCAAATGACAGTTTAAGTGCAGCTTCAAAGGGCTTTAAACGATACCAGACGATGAATAAGGGTCTTATCTAGCGAAACGATCGGTCATTTCCAAAATAAATAAAAAAGTTTAAGTTTTATAAGCACAAACGCTCGCCTTGCTCTGTTCTGTGATGCGCGTTGAAGACGTCACGTAATACGCAATTACGTTGAAAAGGTCACGCTTGACGTGTGTACAAATGTGTGGAAAGAGGACCATATACATTTTCAAATGTATTTGTGTCAGTTTATCGTTTAAAATGCCCATTTCGTGTGCGTATCCTGGGTGTTTTAATATTAAAAAGCCAAAAAGAACATTTTCTTCAGGACAGAAATTTTTCAAGCGTGACCTTTTCAACGTAATTGCGTATTACGTGACGTCACGAACGCGCAGTCGGTCAGTCCAGTCGGTGGAAAAGTGGCTTTTGATGGAGCAAAAACGACAATGAGACGTAATGGCAATGAGACGGGCGAGAGCGCTCAAAACTCTTCAGATCGCATTATTTAGTGGAACATTAATAGAAACTGTCATCCTCTGAAAAGAAAATGAGGCGTGAACATGAGAATTAAAAGTAGCCACGTGATCACAAATTAATCAGAGCAGACGCGATTCAATAAGTGTATCCTTCTTATATGTAAAATTATTAAAAATACCAGTTTATGCAGTTTAATTATGGCCTCTAAGATCGCAGCCGGAAACTATTAGCCCTGGCTTATAGCCCTCGCTCGTACTGGCTCGACAGTGGAAAAGCAGCTAATAATTTCTGACTGGCATTTAACTGCACAAATCAAACAAACATTAACGTGTAAAGGCAGAGACCAGTCAAGCTCAATGGTAAGTCCGGCCTTGATCACAGATCACATCAGGTCACCTGTAATGGATCTGCTTGTTTTACACTCTTTGACCACCAGGTGGTGTGAGCAAATGAAGCCTCGAGAAATGAACCCTTTAGTGAACCACTGGGCTGAAAAGCTTCAATGTTTCATGAGGCTTCATCTCACCACTGTAAGAAATTGTAGTTTGCCTTGACCCAGATTCCACTCCTGAATATATTTTAGAATGAGCTCATCCCCAAAATGGCTTAATTATCATAGAGATTAAGGCAGTCAAGTTATATTGTTTTGACCATTTGGGTTGATCACATCCTGAGCAAATGGTAGTCAGTTGTAGAATGGGACTGGGTGTGGGACACAGAGAACCTTCTCAGACAATGGGGTGTCACAACTTCATTAACATACAGACCACAGCTGTCACAACAGGAGCAACTTCATTTACATTAAGAGTTGTAAACTGTAACAGGATAAACGTTTTAAGATTTGGATGTTCTGGGTTCATTCTGACGCCGGTGAACCCAAGGTGCTTTGTGTCCCTTGCCACTGCTATACTGTAATAAACTTCATTTTTGAGATCTTCAACGTCCACATCATTTTTTCTTACACCACCACTACTCAGTGGTTCAGGAAGCCTCATTTTGCCATCACTACAAACAATAACCGAGTTAAGGGCTGAGGCGAACAGAGAAATCCAACTGAACAAGCAGAGACTCAGGAAACAAAGTTTTAGAAATGCAGTCAAGACATATGCAACACTTAACGATGAATGACTGAATTGACCATCAGGCTTATAAAGGGAGAGCTAACAAGGTTAATGAGACACAGCTGAAAACAATGAGTGCTGATGAGTTTGGGCAAAGGATTATGGGTAATGAAGTCCATGACAGAGTGGCACTGGTCTGGGATTGAGTGCCCTCTGGTGTTTATCAAGGGCTCTCCAGCTGGTGTTCATGACAATACTGAGATTTAGTGAAATCAACACCTTATAAACAACATCCCGCAACTTTTCATTAATTATTAATTATTTTTGTTTTTTATTTATTTACTCACCCTCATATCATCCAAACATGTATAACTTTATTCTTCTGTGGAACATAAAATAAGTTATTTGGAAAAATGTATCTGTGTTTTTGTCCATACAATGTAACTGAAAAAAATCCTTCAAAATATCTATTATTATAGTAAGGATAGTATGATCTCTGTAAAATATCAGTCTTTAAATGCAAGATATTTAAAGTGTACCTAAAATATACTTGCAATAGTTTCACTTTAGCACAATCAGATATACTTAAATTTAGAAATCTATTTTTTGTTCCACACAAGAAAGAAATTCAAAATGAATGTCAGTAAATTTCGGCAGATTATGTATTTTTAAATGAACTATTCCTTTAATACAGAGCTCTGAAAGGGAAATGGTGGTGGAATAAGATGAGACAGGAGGAAAAATATTTTTGTTTTATATTCACTCACAAACTTTGTTGCAGAATAATGTTCTTGTGTTTCTGTTTTTCAGGTCAGATTTCTGTCCTCAAAATCCTCAGTTTTCTTCTGGCCGCTTCTCCGTATCTGCTAGCGACAGTCGTGCTGCTTTACAAATGTTACAGAGCGAGAGGTACAACTACTGTCTGACACACACACACACACACACACACACACACACACACACACACACACACACACACACCACTCTCTCTCTCTCTCTCTCTCTCTCTCTCTCTCTCTCTCTCTCTCTCTCTCTCTCTGACAGATCTGCCTTTACTGCCTGTCTTTTATATTATATAATATTTTAAGATAATGGACATTCATGAAAACAATAACTAGTAAATAAGGCATGTCTGTTTAAATGTTGAAAATGTTTTTTGTGTGTATTTCACAGTTTCAACTGAAGATCAAAGTCAGTTCACCGTAGCAGAGGAAGAAACTCCAACCTGATATTAATGAGCTGCAATAAACGAGCCTGACGAAATACTTTTTTTGAAAAGGCAAACTTTTAAAAACGTGTTTCAAAGTGCAAGTTTTTGAAAACGAGACCCTTATCATCTCCGTGTAAATACAAAAAATGTGAATTTGTGAAAACAGTGACATCATGCACATGCGTAGGCTATTGCGTGTTTAGTCTATAGGCTTTTTTAAATGAAAGGTTCCTTACAACAGACTCAAGGATGATATTTGTTTTCGAAGCCTTTGTGTTCAAAGGTTTTGACATTTTCTTAAAGGAAGTAAAATTGACTTTATATCAGAGGAGAACATTCTAAGATTGGGATTATAGTGAATGTTTCTGGCTTTGTGAAGGTGAAATTTTCCCAGAAGACAAAGTAATAATACAGTATTATCAAGATTAACATCCTTAGAATGGAAATCTAACAAAAACATCATAGATTATGTAATTTGTGTCTATAGGCCTGTGCGCTCAGCTCGAGTGAACTATAGTAAAATAATGTGTGTGTGCACAGTCCCGTTGTCTTCATTTACAAAGTCACATCGCCAACTACTTGTCATGTGTAATACAGCGTTATTAGTCGTTTTTTACGGAATCCGTGTGAACAGGGATATTTGTGATAACGTTGTCATCTGTACAAAGAAAAAAAAACCTTTCTGTTTTTAGCACATCGTGTTCATGTAAACGTACCCTTGTTCTCCAGAGTGCAGTGGAAATCCTCCAGTAGGTGGCGGCAAATCACTGTCTTAATAAGTGACTCATTGAACCTCATTAAAATTAGGGCTGCACGATTAATCGCGATTATTAAATCGCAAAGGCTGCGATTATTTTTTATTCGCACCTTGTCATTGATGTATGGCTCTGTAAACACTGTGAGTTTGAGTCACTTATAACGTGCATTTGAAAAAGCAACACGCGTCAAACATCTTTTCAAACATGAGAAGCATTTATGAACCTCTTGTCCAACAACAGACAACGTGTGTGTGTGTGTGTGTGTGTGTGTGTGTGTGTGTGTGTGTGTGTGTGTGTGTGTGTGTGTGTGTGTGTGTGTGTGTGTGTGTGTGTGTGTGTGTGTGTGTGAGACGCCCTCTGGCTTTCAGATGGAGCAGCATTTACTACATTTACTACCGATCAGCCGTTCTGCACTGACAAACTGTGCATAAAATAATCGCAGCCTTTGCCAAATCAAGTGCGGTTTCATTGCGATTAATCGTGCAGATCTAAGAGATTATTTCATTACGTGTTGCTCAGACGAGCAACTGTTCTCATGTGGCTTTGTTTAAAACTATTTTCATTTAGCAAAAAAAAAAAAACAGACAATATGTGTCTATAATGTAAGTTACATAATATTAACTTGTTTATTTAATCATTCTATAACAATATCACACTTGCAATATGGTTTTTCAGGAAAAACGGCACTCTTGCTCTTTACTCTTATTGCTTGCCTATATCATAAATAAAAATCAGGAACTCATATAAAATAATATTAAAATTCAGGCATTCCCCAATGTATTGATTTTGTTATAACATTTTTGTGTTCATAAACCTGTGAAAACCATTGTTGTCTTAACCATAAACTGTAAATAAAAATGTTGTGTGTGTGTGTTGTTGTGTATGTTCTTCCAACAGCTTGACAATGATATCATGTTGCTTGTTCTAGATCACTCGTCTCAGTAATTAGTAAACATGCCAGTTTCATTCTGTATCAAATGTTCTGTATAAACATTACTAAATAAACAAGTGTGGATTTTAACTTATTTGGATTTGCTCTTTTGAACAATTGTTAGAACCCTGATTGAGCTCAAATGCCTGTATATTTCTAGTGATTCTGAAGATCTTGAGTTTGTTCTGGTGTTTTTCATTATAGGGTTTGAGCTAAACTCTGCAGGAAAGTGGATCTTGAGGACTGTAGTTGCCCATTGGTTTTGTTTAATGTAACATCAATGCTCTTTAAATGGTTGGTTCACCCAAAAATGAAAAAAATGAAATCACCATCATGTCATTCCAGAACCTGTAGAACATTGAACCAGGAAGCGCTGCACTGTGTTTATAGACGCTATTCTCGTTGCTTCATAACATTAAGGTTGAACCACTAGAGTCACATGGACTATTTTAACAATGTCTTTACTACCTTTCTGGGCCTTGAATGTGGTTGTTGTATTGCTGTCTATGTGGGGTCAGAAAGCTCTCAGATTTGAGATTTGAGGCCAGCAGCCGTATCACCCTGTAGCCCAAGACTGGTTTCCCACTGAAGCTCAGCAGGGTTGAGTCTGGTCAGTTCCTGGATGGGAGACTCCCGGGTAAACCAGGCTTCTGCTGGAGAAGTGTTAGTGAGGCCAGTAGGGGGCGCTGCTCATCCTGGGGTCTATATGTGTCCCAAACGCCCCAGTGTAGTGATGGGGACACTATACTGTCAAAGAGCACCGTCCTTCGAATGAGACGTTAAACCGAGGTCCTGACTCTCTGTGGTCAATAAAAATCCCATGGCACTTCTCATAAAGAGTTGGGGTTTAACCTCGGTGTCCTGGAGCCAAAGTCCTTCCATTGGCCCTTATCAATCATGGCCTCCTAATAATCCTCATCCACTGAATTGGCTTTATCACTCTCTCTCTCCTCTCCAGCTGTAGCTGGTTTTTGTGTGTGTGTGTGTGTGTGTGTGTGTGTGTGTGTGTGTGTGTGTGTGTGTGTGTGTGTGTGTGTGTGTGTGTGTGTGTGTGTGTGTGTGTGTGTGTGTGTGTGTGTGTGTGTGTGGTGAGCGCACTGGTGCCGTTGTACTGTGGCTGTATCATCACTGGTGGTGGTTGAGGAGATTCCTCTGACTGGAATGTAAAGTGCTTTGGGTGTACAGTAGTATAAAAAGCGTTATATAAATGCCTCATTCATTTCATCAGAAAGATCTTCATTTGTGTTCCGAAGATGAACGAAGGTCTGACGGGTTTGTAACGACATGAGGGTGAATAATTAATGACAGCAACTTCATCTGTGGCTGAACGAACCCTTTAAGGGAGAATATAGTGGCTCTTAAAAGAGTCTTTGGGTTCCCTGATCAGACAGCCGAGCTGCTAAACACATTTATGCTCGTGTGAGGGATGATATTTTATATGGATACTGGAACAGGCCTTCAGCACTAAGCCATGTTTACGTAATAAATAATGCAACCAAAATTTGCATCGCAAATATGGAAACATTTGTATTTGTGCTGAGAGTTGTAGTTTAAGTTTCACTTCAAATAAATTTGTTTGACTTAATATAGCCATAAAAATAATTTAATATATAAATGTATACATATCTGTAACTTTGAGCTATTCTGAATAGCCTAATGGTAAAATGTAAAGGATTTGTTGTTGCATTATACTTGACTGTGTTATTGATGCGGTTTAGACTGACATTTTTTGTAATAATACAGAAAACAAAACCTTGTCTTTAATGCTATTATGTTTGACATTTAAGAGAGTTTGTGAAATTCTGATAATTAATAATCAAAATATTAAAATAATAAGTTATCAAATAGTATTCAAATAGCCTAAATATGTTCTCTTATGGAACATCACAGTCGAGACACACTGATTGCTTTAATTTTAGTTGTTCGCTTCTACAAACTGGAAGAAAAGTTGGAAGTAGACATTAAAAGAGCATCATAATAAAAATGATTGTAAAAGTAAATATTTAAATATATGTTTACCTGTGTTATTCAACATGATGTCCTCTTCATGAAATGGATTTGACATTAAAGATTTATAAATAAATAAAAACAGACAGAGCTTGAACATATTGTTTGACTCTCATATGGGTGTTAATATTCACCCACTATTCTATTCATTTAAATTACATTTGTAGGTTGATAAGTCAACATTTGTGAACAATTAGTGAAAAATCAATAGTGCAGCGCACAGACCTCTGATATACTATAGTAAAAAACACCTGAAACTGATTCAATCTGTATTTTATGAGGGAAGATGAACTATCTAGTTACAACTGTAAACATCAGAGACAAGAAGCTGGATTGTCCAAAAAAAAAAAAAAAAAAGAATTCAAATATAAATGTTAATGAAAATAATGCTTTTGCATTCACAACATTTGTTGAAGACAAAAGCCAATATGTCATTAGAACAGACATTTCTCATCTTAATCTATAAAAAAAAGCAAGATTTAAAAAGATTTGTGGATTTGTTTGTGTACTTTTATCTTACAACAAACATATACGATTAAACTCTTGAAATAAGTCGATTTTATGTTATGACATGCATTTTAGTCTGGGAGCTTAAGCCTTGTCTGTGAAACCAGCCATAATTGTCTTATATCTTATTGTTCTACATCATCTCCCTCTATAAATAGGTGATTAAATCTGCAATGCAACTGCTCTTTAAGGA
This sequence comes from Abramis brama, assembly GCA_022829085.1. NCBI lineage: Eukaryota > Metazoa > Chordata > Actinopteri > Cypriniformes > Leuciscidae > Abramis > Abramis brama. The sequence continues at coordinate 51,983,411 of CM040768.1, read as the reverse complement.
CAATATGTGTGGCTCTTAAAAGAGCCTTTGTGTTGTGTGTTGAGCGGACTCCTCTACTTGGAGCTGGTGTATTTGGTCACAGCCTTTGTGCCCTCAGACACGGCGTGTTTGGCCAGCTCTCCGGGCAGCAGCAGACGCACGGCGGTCTGGATCTCTCGAGATGTGATGGTGGAGCGCTTGTTGTAGTGAGCGAGACGAGACGCTTCACCGGCGATGCGCTCGAAGATGTCGTTGACGAAAGAGTTCATGATTCCCATCGCCTTGGAGGAGATCCCGGTATCGGGATGAACCTGCTTCAGGACTTTGTACACGTAGATCGCGTAGCTCTCCTTCCTGGACTTTCTGCGCTTCTTTCCGCCCTTGCCGGCGGTTTTAGTGACGGCCTTCTTCGAGCCCTTCTTGGGTGCGGACTTCGCTGGTTCAGGCATGATGATTCAGACAGAGAAACTCAGAGTACAATAAAGCTGAATCACTGCAGGCGGGCTTTATGCGCTGCTCTATGCTAATTTCCAAAGGGAAGTACGGCCTTCTCTGATTGCTAGTTGTCCTGGACCAACCCATAGAATGATTTAATTGGCTACATTAAAAGTTCCTTGCCTTGTGGGACACCCAATCACAGGCTTTAAATGTTGATCCCGCCCATCGCCTCATGTCCTACTACCATCCCCCATTACATCATGTTTCTTTGTTTCATTTTTCGTAATGCAATGCACTGTAGTATTAATTGAAAGTACAATATTGATCATTTCAGTTTAATCAACTTAAAAACAATAAAATACAATTCATACTGCAAAAACATAGATATTAGCATATTTAAAAACCACATAATGACCAGTGGGAAATGTTACAATAACGATTTTATCACTGAATGTAAAAAAAAAAAAAAAAAAAAAAAATCATAATCTCGTTAAAATCTATTTAATATAGTTAACTACTTGGAAACTTGTTCTTTGTGTGTAAATGTGTGTGGCTCTTAAAAGAGCCGTTGGGTTTTTCTTCTTCGTGGATCTCTTAACCCCCGAACCCGTACAGAGTGCGTCCCTGTCGCTTCAGCGCGTACACAACATCCATGGCGGTGACGGTCTTTCTCTTGGCGTGTTCAGTGTAAGTCACAGCATCACGAATGACGTTCTCCAGAAACACCTTCAACACACCGCGAGTCTCTTCATAGATCAGGCCAGAAATACGCTTGACGCCGCCACGTCGAGCAAGACGCCGAATAGCGGGTTTAGTGATTCCCTGGATATTATCGCGAAGAACCTTTCGGTGACGCTTAGCGCCTCCTTTCCCGAGTCCTTTACCACCTTTTCCTCTTCCAGACATGACTGCAGATAATCTTCATTCCACAACAGCAGATGATAGAAAACTACTGGGGAAGAGGAGTTTATTGTCAGCTAGCGGACCTAGTTGAAACCACCTGCAGGGGCGGTTCTATTAAACAACACCAGTTATGCATTTCCAAGTCGAGGTCAGTCTTTTGATGCTGGATAGCCGACCAGTGGAAATTAATAGGATTTAAGGAATACTGATAACTGCATAATATATGAAATAAAAATAAATAATATGCATTCACTTTAATAATAATGATAATAATAATCACATAAACACAACTAAATGTCGTAGCATAACACACACACACACACACTTAACCATTGTTAATTTTCTTTTATACTACTGACAGTTGGCCAATGGTCCTGATTTTCCGCTCAGTCTTCTATTATTTTTCTATTTGAACACACGAAGCCAGAAAACAGATTAAACCAGTATTATATTCGTGCACCAGAACCCGTAATTGTTTCATAATGTTGTACAGTACGATATAACATGTAATATATTTAACGATGCCAAAGCGGTTTATTCATAGTACATAAATCTAATGCAGCGTGTAACTTATATAGAAAAGGCTCAGAAAACTGTATGTATTGTTTTACATTAACACCAGAGTACAAAAAGCTAATTTTATTTTTATGCTAGATATTTAACTTTAATAATGATTGGATTAATGCAAACACTCTTTTCTTGGAGAAATTGGGTGGCTCTTAAAAGAGCCTTTGGTTTGAAGAGAAGCTTCGGTCAGTCTACTTGGCCTTCGCGGGCTTCTCGGTCTTCTTGGGCAGCAGCACGGCCTGAATGTTGGGCAACACACCACCCTGAGCGATGGTCACGCCACCCAGAAGCTTGTTCAGCTCCTCGTCATTGCGCACCGCCAGCTGCAGGTGTCGAGGGATGATGCGGGTCTTCTTGTTGTCCCGAGCGGCGTTTCCAGCCAACTCCAGAATCTCAGCGGTCAGATACTCGAGCACAGCGGCCAAATACACCGGAGCTCCGGCACCGACGCGCTGGGCATAGTTGCCTTTGCGGAGAAGCCTGTGAACACGGCCGACGGGGAACTGCAGTCCCGCCCTGGAAGAGCGACTCTTGGCCTTAGCGCGAGCCTTTCCCCCGGTTTTACCTCTTCCACTCATTGCGGTTTAAGTTTGTTTACGATTAACGAGGGGAACAAATATAATGCGGTTGCCAGTTGCCAGTGTTGAGGTGACTTATAAAAGAAAGCGTGACAGTCTCCTATTGGCTGAAATCTGAAAACATTCCCAGCCAATCAGTGATCTTCCCTCTGAACACCCCCCCCCCCCCCTTCTGCTACTGACACTCAAACACGTCACGCTGTAGTTTCATTTAATGCCGCTAGTCTTCCTTTTAATTGGTGACTTTATTTTGATGATGATGATAAAAATGTGTGATTACAAGTTAAACACTTTGGTCATTAAAGCTCCAATATGTAGGAATTTTGTAATAAAATTTCCGAAAATAACTTGCACAGTGTGATATACACTCACCTAAAGGATTATTAGGAACACCATACTAATACTGTGTTTGACCCCCTTTCGCCTTCAGAACTGCCTTAATTCTACGTGGCATTGATTCAACAAGGTGCTGAAAGCATTCTTTAGAAATGTTGGCCCATATTGATAGGATAGCATCTTGCAGTTGATGGAGATTTGTGGGATGCACATCCAGGGCACGAAGCTCCCGTTCCACCACATCCCAAAGATGCTCTATTGGGTTGAGATCTGGTGACTGTGGGGGCCATTTTAGTACAGTGAACTCATTGTCATGTTCAAGAAACCAGTTTGAAATGATTCGAGCTTTGTGACATGGTGCATTATCCTGCTGGAAGTAGCCATCAGAGGATGGGTACATGGTGGTCATAAAGGGATGGACATGGTCAGAAACAATGCTCAGGTAGGCCGTGGCATTTAAACGATGCCCAATTGGCACTAAGGGGCCTAAAGTGTGCCAAGAAAACATCCCCCACACCATTACACCACCACCACCAGCCTGCACAGTGGTAACAAGGCATGATGAATCCATGTTCTCATTCTGTTTACGCCAAATTCTGACTCTACCATCTGAATGTCTCAACAGAAATCGAGACTCATCAGACCAGGCAACATTTTTCCAGTCTTCAACTGTCCAGTTTTGGTGAGCTTGTGCAAATTGTAGCCTCTTTTTCCTATTTGTAGTGGAGATGAGTGGTACCCGGTGGGGTCTTTTGCTGTTGTAGCCCATCCGCCTTTGTGCTTTGCTGCATACCTCGGTTGTAACGAGTGGTTATTTCAGTCAAAGTTGCTCTTCTATCAGCTTGAATCAGTCGGCCCATTCTCCTCTGACCTCTAGCATCAACAAGGCATTTTCGCCCACAGGACTGCCGCATACTGGATGTTTTTCCCTTTTCACACCATTCTTTGTAAACCCTAGAAATGGTTGTGCATGAAAATCCCAGTAACTGAGCAGATTGTGAAATACTCAGACCGGCCCGTCTGGCACCAACAACCATGCCACGCTCAAAATTGCTTAAATCACCTTTCTTTCCCATTCTGACATTCAGTTTGGAGTTCAGGAGATTGTCTTGACCAGGACCACACCCCTAAATGCATTGAAGCAACTGCCATGTGATTGGTTGATTAGATAATTGCATTAATGAGAAATTGAACAGGTGTTCCTAATAATCCTTTAGGTGAGTGTATTTCCTCCAGTTGTATACTTACAATATTTCAAAAGTCTCCAAAGATTTTTTATTTCAGAGAAATTCCGATTTTAAATAACTGGCCGTCCCGGAAAAGAAACGTCGCCTCTCAGTGACGCAATGTCCGCTCTATCCTTGTTTTCCGGTGTAGACCATGTGATCGGATATTCCACCACACCGGATTTTTTTTTTTTTTTTTTACAACAACTTTATTGAGGTTTTTTTTCTTATCACAATAAACAATAACGACGTCTGACAAAGAAGAAAAATAAATAAAATAAAAAAAAAACACCACACCGGAATATCACATGGTCAAATGCGGAAGTGGTGGTTATAGATGGTTATTGCTGTTATGGATCACGATTACTCTTTGGCGAGTATTGAAGTGCCAACAAAACGAAAGCGTCCATATTCTGATACACGCAGACTGTGTGACAAATGAAGGAATAAAACCTGGATAAATATCGGCCAGGCGTTTTCGAGATGGAGAGAGCTGCGCGACTATCTTGGACTTGATAGAGACTCTGCTCTCGCGAGTGTATTGATAGACAGGTAAGACATGCAACTGTCAATAATAGCACTTATAAACAAAGTTATATTGCTCTTTGTACTTCGGTAAGGCTTTTTATCACGTGTGGTGACCGAGATTATGGCAGTACAATTAAATACAATCAGATATGTTTGTATGATATGCAGATATGATATGTGTTGTTAAAAAAATATATTTAGTCATTACTTACAAATGTTCGTTCAAATTTACTTTTAGATATTGGTTTGAACACGTTAAACAACACGGCATTAACCATAAAAACGTAAAACTGCACAACATTAACCCAACAAATCATTTGACAAATAGCTGTAAGTTGTAACGGGATAATATAGCATAACATTTCACGTTCCTTGCAGTTGATTAATTATGATGACATAAAATAATACGATCAGACATACAGGTAATACAAAAACGAATAAATTACCTCATCCGTGATCATGATTCATTAATTTCATTTAGATACATCGCTAGATGGTGAAATCTCCCATCGTCACCTCCTTCATAGCGTCATCAAGCTTCGCCTTTGTTATTGTTGGAAACTGCGCCCTCTTGTGGTAAAAAAAAATCACATACTGGAGCTTTAAGCATAATAGCTTTAGTTTAATTGTATAAATATGTGAACATACACTACCGTTCAAAAGTTTGGGGTCAGTAAGATTGTTTTATGTTTTTAAAAGAAGTATCTTCTGCTCACCAAGGCTGCATTTATTTGATTAAAAATACAAACAAAAACAGTAATATTGTGAAATATTATTACAATTTAAAACATGTTTTCTGTGTGAATATACAGTAAAGTGTAATTTATTCCTGTCATCAAAGCTGAATTTTCAGCATCATTACTCCAGTCTTCAGTGTCACATGATCCTTCAGAAATCATTCTAATATGATGATTTGATGCTCAAGAAACATTTATGATTATTATCAGTGTTGAAAACAGTTATTTACATTTTTATTTCATGATGCTATGAAGAATAGAAAGTTCAAAATTCAGCTTTGATCACAGGAATAAATTACATTTTAAAATATATTCAAATAGAAAACAGTCATTTTAAATTGTCATAATATTTCACAATATTACCGGTTTTTTTTATTTTTTTATTTTTATCAAATAAATGCAGCCTTGGTGAGCAGAAGATACTTCTTTTGAAAACATTAAAAATCTTACTGACCCCAAACTTTTGAACAGTAGTGTATGTATAATATGTATTTATGTATAATATACATTTATGTATTTATGCATAAATACTTAAGACTTGATCAAAAACATAGCATTCCCAAATGGACCTGGAAAGCCAATGTCACTTTTGACCAATGAAATAACACTCTTTACTATTAACTAGTGGGTGGCTTTTAAAATAGCTTTTTATATATGTAAAACAATAGTTTATTTCTGATAGGCTGCTGTCTTTTTAGGTTTTGCTGCTTTAGTTTTCGCCATTTTGGGTTTGGCTGCCTTTGACTTTTTTGGGCTCTTGGCTGCTTTCTTAGGAGTTGCTGATTTCTTTGTCTTCTTAAGGCTCTTCATTGCCTTTTTTGCAGCGGTTTTCTTCACCTTCTTCTGAGATTTCTGAGTGGCGGGTTTCTTTGCTGCTGCAGTTTTGGTCTTCTTAGTGGCAGCAGGTTTCTTGGCTTTAGGAGACACTTTCTTGGCGGGTTTTGTCTTGGTCTCGCTCTGTTTCTTGTTGAGTTTAAGGAGACGGAGGCGCCGGTCCCTTTAGTCTGGACTAGGATGCCTTTATCTGTCGGTGTAACTTTAAGAGGAAAAAATATGCAAAAGGTTTATAACTAGGGTTCGAAATGAGGGGGGTCTGGGGGGGTCCCGGACCCTCCATAAGTCATTAGGGACCCCCCATAATAATTTATTTTTGGATTTTGGGGGGTCCCCGACAAATATATTTTAACATTAAAAAATGATTGTGATAGGTCTTAAGTGACGTTTTATATTTATAACAGTGATTCATTTATTTCCTATAGCGTGAGGCAGCAATCAGGGCAGCTATTAGCCGAGTGAGTTCCTATACAGCGTCACAGATTGTTGTTGTGGTGCTCCTGCAGACACGCACTGTAGCTGAACGCGGCAATATGATACCTCACAAAGAGTGAAATCCTTAAATGAATATCCTGTAAGTGCTTCAATTATGTTTATATCCCCATAATTGCTTATAGTCAAATATCAGGAGTTCGAGTTCCTATATCAAAAGTTGCATTAACTAGATACCAAGCGGCAACATTCTAATCTGAAAAATGAAGCCTACCCGGAAGTGCAAAAAACTGCAATACATCGAAAATCCGCTAGAGGGAGGTCCCAAAAGGGAGCAAATGTCCATAGACCCTCATGTTAAAATGTCCGTTTTCACAGTATAAATTCATGTTTTTACAGGTTGGTCCCATGGACTTTTATTGTATTTTTCGATAGGTTCCGAGTGCCTGACAACTGTGAGGGGGGTGCATTTTTTTCTAACTCGTTAGTTTAGATTGTATTTAGATATAAAATGTATGACAAATAAGGGCGTGGTTAACTTTGATTGACAGCTTGATTGACAGCTGATAACGAGCATAGGCTGCGCCGAGGAGAATGACAACATAAGAAGCGCCATTTTTTAACACAGTTGAAATATAATACTACTGTTTTTGAATCATGAAATGTAGTTTGAAGAGTTTTTTCAGGCGAGAATGTAGTTGTTTAAAGCTCAAATCTGTGGTTTATTTATAAAGATTTATGAAAATTTTATCCAGGTTGTGAGATCCAGATGATCACCGGGCGCTCGGCGCTCATGTACCCCGCCTGGAACAGCCTTTCCTCGGCTAGTCGTTCTGACGTTTGCCGCTGACTCTGGCGTCTCTGTAGTGGTTAAACATGAGATATAATTCGTCTTGTGTATATCTAACGGGTGATTTTTGGTCTCGTGAATCTATAATTTGTTCCCTGGCCAATCGTTTTGGAACGAATATAATATATAATCAATTGAATATAATCAATACGCGTTGCCTGAACCACATTTGTGTGGCTATAATGTTTAAGATTTCTTTAAATGAAAACGAAAGGAGTTAGTATGGTGTTTTATAACATTTCGTTGTCTAAAATATACAAACCGGAGTAGCAGAGCGAGCTGAGTGACGCGCTGCGTCCTTTACCCATATATGGATTGGCCAGAAGGGGTTAGGGTTTCCCAAGATTTTCCAAGATGGCGCCGCCCATACCCCCATAAACGGCATCAAAACCGTTCTTCAGAAAGTCTATGGGTGACGTCACAGACGCTTTGTCCATATTTTTTACAGTCTATGCTATACCCAGTGTAATGATTAGAAGAGTACGTTTGTCAACGTTGCTAGCTGTAATGATCTGTATCTGTAATGAATAATGAAGCCAAATGATCTGCCAGCTAACAGCAGACTATGGAAGCTTGTTTCCGCCACAGAGTGAAAAATAAAAAAGGTAATTGCGACTTTTTAATCTCACAATTCTGACTTTTTATCTCAGAATTACGTGATATAAAGTCGCAATTGCAGGTTATAAAGTCAGAATTGCGTGATATAAAGTCGCAGTTGTGTGTTAAGTCAAAATTGCGTGTTATAAAGTCAGAATTATGAGATATAAAGTCGCAATTGCGTGTTATAAAGTGAGAATTGCGAGATATAAACTATTCTGAAGTAAAAAAAAAAAAACTTCAAATTTAGAATCCTGCATCATGGAGAGAAAAAGAGGAAAAATAACTTGTAACTTTGTTGCTCCAGAGTTAGAGGTTTACCTGTTAGATTATAACCACTTCTCCAGACACCACTACAATACTGGGCTTAGCCCAAACCATGAAAAACATCCCAAGACCATTATCCCACCTTCAGCATTGGTCCATGTAATTTTGCCTACAGTATAGTGTAGCAAGGTAGTCTTCAGAATTTTTAATAATTTAATAATTTAATTTTAGGGGACCCCCCAAGAGTCCTAAGTCATTTCGAACTCTGCTTATAACTCAGTTCAGAATGACACCTTTTTTTTTCACTGTTTCCACCAAGGCAGAACGGTTTTAACTCTTGTAGCTGTTGTGTATTAGTTTTCTATACTGATTACATTGAATTCGTGTAGGATTAGATTTTGTACCTAATCTTGCATATTTATCTCAATATATAGGCTAATCATAATCTGTTGAACACTTATTATAGTTTTTTCTATATGCATTTTTTTAGGTTTAATGACCATAAAAGTGATATCAACCAACGTTGGCAAGCCTTTAAATAAATGTCCTCATTGTTCACAGTCTAAATGAGTTCAGTTTCTCTCAGGTGGTTTAGCAGTAACTTTATAGCGGAAGTCACGGTATGTTGTGGGTTGTTTCCAAAAGCAGACGTTCTTATATAGTGGGTCTAACTTTTCAGAGGCCATGGGTGGGAGAAAACTGGAATTAGATTTACAGCAAAACACATCACTTACATTTTCACATGTTGCAGAGGCTTCTTTCGGCTCATTGAAGATGTAGTCACTTTAGCAGCTGCTTGTAGAGCGAAAATGACTGTTAAAGTCTTTAGTTTAAGAGGCTTTGTTAAAAAGGTCATTAGTTATAAACCTTCTGATTAAATTTAATATCATATATATTGATAATGTATATTTCATCTGTGTTTTGGTGTAATTTAATTGCAAAAGTATTCGTTCTTGAGGTAGGCTACATTTTAAAGTTGTAAACAACATAATGCGCATGAAGCCCAGACAGATTCACTGACATAAAAACTGTTTACGGTTTACTCTAATGTATGACACAGCAAGTTTGTTTTGCTTTAATTATTAATCTCATGTCTGTATTCATCATGTGTCTATTTTAAATTAGTCTGTGTAAGTGGCCACTGGAGGCCGCTAGAGGTAATGCAGTCACAGTCAGGTCATTCATGTGACCTGGAGGCTGTGAGCCCAGGATCCTGTATGGCTGATCAACAGTTTGCTCTCGCCTGATTTCTCTCATCTCAGAAGCTCAGGGACATATTTCAGAGACCTTCAAGCTCGCGGCTGATTCAGGAAAGCAGCAAGTCTAAAGTTTGCACCCTTGGTGAGCGGAGTGAGGTGTGTATTATTTGGCTCCATAAGGAAAGGCTTTAAGGATGTAAAATGTCTATATTGACTGTTGCTGGAAATTGTTTTGTTGTGTATCTTGTACCAGGAAAGCTGCATGTGTTAAGTGAGCAAATTATTGTTTTATGTGTTGTTATTTTTAATGTTAATTGCACATATCCACAAATGCATGATGATGCACTGTAAAAGAGGTGATGATTTATTTGTATTTTTTTTTTTTAATTTGTAAAAAAAAAAAAAAACTGCTAATATCTGAGATATGTGGTGACAAATAAATGGGTTATTCATTCCCAAATATCTACTGACCAAGTCTCTTTCCGGACACCCTGTGGAGGGTTTCAAACTTAACCGTCAATTTACCTAAAGATGATTGTGCTTTCAACAGCCAACCTAATACACACACATACATACATACACACACACACACACACACACACACACACACACACACACACACACACACACACACACACACACACACACACACACACACACATACATACATACATATACAAGGCCTAATAAAAGAGTTGAGCTCATAGTCGTGGTTTGACTTCTGCTCTGTTTCTGCTCTGTGGTTTTAACCAGAGTAGTGGAAAGTTTTATGCACAATCTGCATCTTTAGTTTCATAAACCTCAAAATATCATCACAAGATCAAAGATTCAAAGAATTCTGTGTCATTTTCATTGACTTCCCTTTTTTAGAAATCCAAAACCATGTTAATTCTTCTCTAAAAGGAGGGCAGTGAGAAAGGGTTGTCTAAAAGTGATGAGAGATGTCACTTCTTAACTACCCTTTCCCACTATATCCTTTTAGAGAATACATAAACATGGTTTTAACCCTCTAATGGCATGAATTGTTATTTTGTGAGGGAAAAAAATTCACCCCTTGGGGGTCCCTGATAATATATTCATCATAAAATGTGTCCAGCCGATCACAAAGTAGTTTAAATTAGGTGGTTGCTAGGGTGTTCTGGGTGGTTTCTAGGGTATTCTGGGTGGTTGCTATGCTGTTAGGCGGTTGCTATGGTGTTCTGGGTGGTTGCTATGCTGTGAGGCGGTTGGCGGCAATTTTCGGTGTTCCTGGCGGTTGCACACACACATACATACAGTAACTCACTCACACACGCACAGACACGCTCACTAACTCACACACACTCAAACATGCACACACGTCCTACACACTAACTTGCTCACACACACTCATTTCACCGAACAGACATGTCAGCTGATATTATATATCTTTTTTATTTTTATTTATTATTGTTATTATTATTAAAAAAAAAAAAAAATGTGCAGTCCAAAAAGGAGCAGTGTGAGGTCCAAAAAGGTAGTTTTCTGCCTGAGCGCAACATCATGCCATCTTGTTATGGACAATTATCAGTTCATTTGTACATATGAGTTCATATTGAGTCTCTGATCATTTGAAATGAATATAGTAAAAGATAAGTGAAATATTTTATAATGAATATCATTGTTTACTTTCTTAGAAACAATCACACTGGGCTTTAAATGTTGACAAATTGCTGCAAATTATGTGAAAAAGAATGAAAACACTTTCATGACGAAGATTTTTATCTCACATTACAGAAAGAATGTTTTTAATAAAATAAAAAAGGATGGAAAATATGCAGATTCTGCCAGAATTGAATGACATTAGATTACTTGTTTATTCAATCCTCATGTAAAACAAGCTTTATTAAACAAACAAGATATTTCAAATGCATCCACTTTATCAGCAACAGGGATTGTGATGTTGACTGCAGATCGCTGGTCGACAGCTTGTGTGTTTCAGGGTCCTAATGTTCTCCAGATTCAGGGTCTGTTAACACACATTAAGGAAACTTTGTTAAAGGTCAGGACTCATTTTCCAAAAGGTCCTATTAACTTTATTAACTTACTACTACTAACCCTAACCCTAACTTAAAGAAGCTCTGGCCTTTTGTGATTCTGTTTCTCCAAGCATTTCTCCAGTCCCATCGAGTCGAAGCCTGTTATACTGAGAGCCGAAGCGCTGAGGAACAGAAAACACCTTTGACCAGCAACATTTTAGTCTTTATGGAACGACACTTTATGATATAAAAGGCTGTATATTTCATTCACTGATATGTTGTAGAGTTACATTAGACACACATTAGATGTCGCGTGATGATTTCACTTTAATCACTGTCTGTCTTCTATGTGTGACTGTGAACGAACACAATAACAGTGAGAACAATCTCCATCAGAGCTGATCTGGAAAATATGATTTTGCAGTAGATGAACAGAGCTGTGACAACTTGAATAAATTAGTAGCTAAATATCTTAGACTGGATCTCTCTTTTCTTTATCTGTGTATTTCTGTGTAGAGTTTTGTCTCCTCCTCCCTCGTCTCTTCTTTCAAACACAGGAAGTGTGTGTTTTAACACTCAGCGCTGTTAACACAGTCTATTAATGTGACAGTATGGGCTCCAGTGCACTGCCTCTCACCTGTGAGTATTTGATCATATTCTTTACTATCTTCTGTTTTCTGTTCATAATGCATTGTATTCATCTGAAGATGGGGTATAATAATGATTGTTGTGTAGGAGAGTCTATGAATCCACAGTCTCACTGCTTATTGTATTATTTATTGATCAGATCTTATGTAATGATGTTACGTGTTGATCAGATAAAGAGGTTTATGATGCATTTATCTGTGTGATGATGCGTGTGAAAGATGGTATTTTTGCTTTGATGCTGTAACATCTTTCCTCCTATTTCACGTAGTTGAGATAACCCATACAGAAAAAAATATATATTGAAATATATTTTAAAGTGTCAAAAATATATGTGGCATATATTCCAAATACACTGAAATATATTTGCATTGTTGTTCACTTATATTTATCATTTTGAAATATATTCTGAAATATAACAAAAATATATGATGTTAAATGTGAAATATATTTACATTTATAACATGTAATGTAAAATATATGACAAAATATATGGTCATAAAATGTTTAGCTTGCTAAAGAAGGGTCGAACATGTATTTTGATCATAGTAATTCCTCTACCTTTTCCCCTATACACAACAGTAGGCTACCATATTTCACTACTGTATTATGACACACAGCTATAATAAATACTGTACTTACATTTAAATGACTGCAATGTAAAATAACAGATAGTTGCTTTCCTAGGACTGTTAGGCCATATTAGGTGGCACGGACCTAACACTAAGTGCAATTATTAGATTTATTGTTGTGTTTTATTGACATCTTTCCTGAAGTCATTTAAATATTGAAAATATGCACAATATTTATGATGCAAGTATAATAGTGACACTCCAACTGTGAAGTGTTTGTTTGTGAAAATGTTAACTTTTTAAATTTCAAAATATATTTCAAATGAAACAATTTGCAAAAATTAAAACATACATGAACATATATGTCGTTAGTAAATATATTGACATATAAATATATTCACATAGGCTATTTAACTCTATTTTCAAAAAAAAAAAAAAAAAATTTAACTAAAATATATTTATTGGGCCAATTTCGAATATTTGCATATATTCCAAAAATATATTTCAAAATATATTCTGAAAATATATTTCAAATATATTTCTTTTGTGTATGGGAAATCAGATGTATTTGTGTTGATGTGAGTTAGTGTTGAATGATGCTGTATCTTTAAATAATCTCTCCATCAGAGACTCCAAGAGTTTGAGAACAGAGACCGAACACACACTCATCTTCTCTATCACTTCTCTTTCTCTCTGACTCTCTCATTGAGAAATAACTGCAAAATGAATTTGGCCAATTAAATTTCATTTTTCAAACAAACAGTTTATCAAACAAAGTAGAGCTTTTCTCAGAACTAACTTCTCTTTTCTGAGACATATTTCAGTTTTTTTTAACCAGTTCGCCTGAACTTCATATTTAGTTGTTGTGTGAAGTCAGTTCACACGTGTGTCAGAATAACCACAGGTTTCCAGATCAAGTTCATGACGTCGACATATGAACATGTTCCACCAATGCTTGACAATCAGAAAGTATCTCAGACTTTTGTTGTCCTTTTAAACATATTTATTTATTCATATTTTAGCAACGCTAATACATTTTATTTTGACAAATGTCTTGATTGAAAACTGTGCTTGAGCTTTATTTATTTAAATAGCAAATATACTGATACATGTTTAATGTGGTTTAAGGGCTTTTTCACACTAGTTTGTTTGAGAGACTGCGAGCGGTCAACACATTAACGTACTGTGGTCAGAATATGGTTTGTTTTTGGGTCCTTTTAGGAGGAACTGAGATCATTTAGTGTTGACGTATGAATTATTTCTGCCGAGGCGAGAGCTCTTGAAGTGCTGAAACACACGAGGTGTGAAAATACTCTTAGACCAGAAGCACGAGTTCACTTGCAGCAGCTTTTCTTTCTGGTTGTGGTTAATTTCAGCTGTAGGCTAACACTATATCCACATTATTTTACTATAAAGTCACAATTACGGGTGTGCACAAATATTCAAAACTGTTATTTCTTTTCAAAAAAGAAAATACAAAAATACAAAAAAGTAAAATTCGAAGTGAATCCTTGATAAATCCCAAGCACCAAAAAAATTAAATTAAAAGTAATTAAGTGTCCAAATTATTTCTGCAGCCACTATAAAGTCACAATGAAGTTGATGGTGCCGACGTCAAACAGGAAGTGATGTCGTGTGTCTCAAACACATTGACCTGATTTGGTTCTGAAGCTTGTTCTGTTCCAGTGAAGAATCAGTGCTGTGAAACGTTAATCACATTAATGTTAATATTTAAAGTGTCTTTATTCATAAAGTGTATCTTTATGTACTGTGATATAATGCATTGTAGTGATGTGAAAAGTGCATGATTCTGTATTTATACATTTTTAATAGTGTCTTTCATGTTAGGGTTAGGAACATATTATTCAGGCAAAATTCAATAGGGAGCAAAAATTAATAAATACAAAACTTTAAAAAACTTAAAAAAAACCAAACACAAAACAAGAGAACAAGAAGAACTATGAAGACAGTTACAGAAATACACTGATATCACATTTATTGATGAGTATAATGTCATATAATGTTGTATGTTGTGAAGCTCAGTGGTTCAAACTGCTGCTTTATTGTTGAGCATCAGTGAATCAAACAGTGAATCAGTGAATCAAACAGTGAATCAGTGAATCAAACAGTGAATCAGTGAATCAAACAGTGAATCACTGAATCGACTCTCGTATCAGTTCACGAGTCCTGTGAAGTCATCGTGTGTGATGATGTTGAATGCTGGAGAATAATCCACCAGTTCTCCTGAATGAGCATCACAACAGAAAAACACTTTCAGTTCATGTAGAATAAACTCTAGACATGTTTCAGTGTGTGATTTACATTGTGTTGAATGAATGGAAAAGCTTCATATCTGTTTCTTCTGCTTTTAGTGCTGATGTCCCTCGTTCACTCTGGACTCAGTCAAGGTACTGTGCTTTACTGCAGTACATTTTAGTTTATAACTAATGTGAATTGTGTTGTAGTAGTTTATTTGTCTTCATGTCTACATCAGGATCCCTCATTTGTCTGTTTGCTGATGTTTTATGTCCATGTTTTGCAAATTTCACAGAATCATCTGACTGTAGTTCCTTATGCTGCAAAACATTACAGAAATCTGCTATTTATTTTATCAATCAAACAGTCTTACAGTTGTAAAGTAGTTCAGTCAGATATTGATTTCAAAAGATCATAATCCACTGTATAAAACAGAAATGAGTTTTGCACAGTGAGTTTTATTTGCATGTTTCTGAGTTTTTGCTGCAATATTAATTATTGACTGTGTGTCATTAAGATCTTGAGCACCAATGCTTAGCTTTCTTCACTCAGTGTAGTTTGGTTGAAGGGCTGAAAGAGAAAAGGGCTTGAGAACAGACAGAAGTTAGTTCAGTTCAGTTCAGATCTTTAAACACTCAGACTGTAAACAGCATCATCTACTGGTCAGAACTGGAAGAGCAATAATACAAAGGACATTCAGACCGGATACATACATCAGTTTCATTTAGTTTTTACCAACACATACATTTTTGTTGTAATCATTACAATTTACAAGCAAACTAGATTTTTAATTTAAGTGTTTTTCTCCTGATGAAGTTTTGAGTTCATGACAGTGATCTTGATACTGCGATGATTTTCAATATTTACTTCTGTGTTTCTCAGTGAAACCTGTAGTGAAGGTGAAGCCAGATCAGCCTGTGTTCAGAGGAGAGACAGTCACTCTCACATGTGACATACAGAGAGGAGACATTCAGTGGAGATACAGCTGGATTAGAGATGGAGACACTGACTATCCATATATAACAACAGCAGAGTTCAGTTTCACAGCTGATGTGTCTCTTAGTGGTGTGTGTGTGTGAGAGAGAGAGAGAGAGAGAGAGAGAGAGAGAGAGAGAGAGAGAGAGAGAGAGAGAGAGAGGTGTATGTGTGTGTGTGTGTGTGTGCATCAACCTCTCTTTAAACGCGAGTGTGTGTGTGTGTGTGTGTGTGTGTGTGCATCAACCTCTCTTTAAACGCAAGATAGTGTGTGTGTGTGTGTGTGTGTGCATCAACCTCTCTTTAAACGCAAGATAGTGTGTGTGTGTGTGTGTGCATCAACCTGTCACAGTGTCTGGTTTATGTTCCTTGGGTCACCACTAGATGTCCTCCTTCCCCACGGTGTCCATCACACTCTTGAACTACATCCCCCATGATTCTTGTCTTTTCATTGCACTCAGCTGTCCCTTATCACTCATCATTGCATACAGCTGTTTCACGTCACATTGTTTGTACCTGTCTATTTATACCCTGTCTGTTCTGTGATTGTTGCGGATTCCTTGTTTAATGTCATTGCACCTCTGTGTTTCATGCCTGTTTGTTTCTTTTTTGTTGGACTGCTTTTGTATGGATTTTGACCCTGGTCTGGACTAGTTTGTGAGTACGGATTACCCTAATAAATTACTTGCGATTGGATCTTACCTTTTCCCCGTGTGTGTATTGTGACACAACCTCTCTTTAAATGCAAGAGAGTGTGTGTGTGTGCATCAACCTCTCTTTAAACGCAAGAGTGTGTGTGTGTGCATCAACCTCTCTTTAAAGCTACACTGTGTGATTTTTACCCCCATCTAGCGGTGAAATTGTATATGACTACCCAGTGAATATTGGTTTCTGTTCCTCTCAATTTCGAGGGCGTTTTAACTCCTACGGTGGCCGTATTATTCCAAGATTAACATGGCTTCCAGTTATCTCTTCGTCCATGACAATTATAAACAATACGTCTAAAATGAATAAAACTACAGGACAGATGTCAGGAGGTAAACAACACCCTTGGAATCGGCTATCCCAGCATAATCAGATTAGGCTAACGTTACAATGTGTACAAAGTAAAAGCAATTAAAAATAACTAAAATTTACAGTGTCCTTTTTTTATATAGCTTAAAAAATTGCGCCTTTAAAACTATTTATCACCTGTGATCCGTCGCAGCACAGATTTATGTTAGCTGCTACAAGGTAAACAATACTTTTTCACCATTGACGCGAGGATGAAGTTATACTAGAGGTCGTTCTGCCGTTATGCACAACCATGCTATTAGACAAGCAACTATAAAACTTCGAATTTACACAAATGAATTACAACAGGCTGAATTACCTGTCGAGAAGAAAGCAGGCAACACTGTAAAAAGTGAAACATTGGATTAACTTAATAAAATTGAAGTAACCATTCACAATAAAGATTTTACATTGACCTAATGTTCAGAAACCATTTAGTTCAAACTAATTTTCTGCATTTCATGCAAACTCTTTTCTGAATTTGGTGTAAATCAGTATTTTAAATTGGCTTAAATTAAAAAAAATATGTTTTTTTAACAGACTTGATTTCATGCAAACTCTTTTCTGAATTTGGTGTAAATGAATATTTTAAATTGGCTTAAATAAAAAAAAAGGTTTTATCTAAATTGAGTTTTCTTCAATCTGAAATATGTATTCATTGCAAGTAATATGAGTCAGATCAAACGTTCTTTTAAATATTTATTAAATCTTATATGAAAATCACAGTTTTAAAGATTAGACTTTTTTTGGCAAAACATTGTTTTACAAATACAAATGTAATTCTGAGACAGTTCAAGTAATCAGTTATTTTCAAGTTGAATTTCATATATAGCAGTATTAAAATGTGAATATATCATAAGAACAAATAAGAACAAGAATAAGAAATAAGGACAAATATCAATTTTTCACTGGAATTGTCTTTTAACATTTTTGGCAGAAGAAATAAATGTAAACCAAATACAAAACATAGATATTGCCACATCCAGTAAACAACAAACAACTACTGATCTACTATTACGAGACTGGGGTGAAGGCATTTCTGCCATCCTGTGTGTTTGTGTGTGTGTGTGTGTGTATCAAAGCACTGAAA
The DNA here is from genome assembly GCA_022829085.1 of Abramis brama. Lineage (NCBI taxonomy): Eukaryota > Metazoa > Chordata > Actinopteri > Cypriniformes > Leuciscidae > Abramis > Abramis brama. Next base: position 51,965,352 of record CM040768.1, on the reverse strand, counting down.
TGGAGGCTGTCAGTCAGTCATTGCCTATGCAGCAGAGTGCAGAGGCGACACATTTTGGGGGTCATTTTTCTTGTTAAGTTCCATTAAAACTTTCTGAAAAAAACTCAAAATTGAATTTCAGTTCTTTTGGATACTAATAACAAAAAACATTGCTACAGCAGCTGCGGTTGAAGGCACATTACTGAGGACCTCTGTGCTCTCAATGAGAACCCTGGTGTCTGTCTCACTGATTAAGACGGCCATTGGTTGCTCCAGTCCATCACCTGGCATATCCTGGCAAGACAATACATAGGTTCTTAAACTCTTGTTCTAGAAAATGAGGAACACAGAAAGTGCATCAGGTGTACTTTGTATTTTTATGTTTTTAATTAATTTATGAAGCCACTGCCAACACATTGTTACATGTTGCATTGTTATATTATAATACTATCATATTCTGTGTTGGCGATTAATAGAAAAGCATGACAATATCACAGCTAAATACCTTTTAAGTATTGTGTATTCCGCCATGTTAATCACTGACACGCCCCCAACTCATAAAGATCGGAGCTTAGAGAAAATCCCGAGCTCCCCACTGGTATTTACGACATTGTGGTGGCGTTCAAGTGCGTTCAACTCGTAAATACGATCTATACGAGATGACTTGAACGCACCATAATCATTTGCTCCAGCCCTGAATCAGTGCAATCAGTATTGAATATAATGCACGAATCACCTACTGACCCCAACCCCTCCCCCCATGGCAAAAACAACTTACCAGTGTCAGCGAAGACTTGACAGACAACCAAAACTGGCACCAGGAACTAGGCCTACCAAGCAGCAGCTTTCCTAAAATTCAAAACCAAACATTAATCCGTTTTAGTTTTACGGTTTCAAAGTGTAAATTCATTTTCCTCACATTCATTTCCGCCTTCGCAAATTTAAAACATAAAACATATAAAATCCGCGTCCATATTGGCATTGAGCGCCCGGAGCAGAGCCAGTTAGCCTAAACTCTGAGCGGGAAACGTTAACTTAACTTGCACGTCGTCACTCACATATTGAAGTGATTCATTAAACGTTACTTGTCGAATACAACTTTTTTTACAACATTCAGAGCGAGAAAATATTTTTTTCCTTTCATAATATCCGTTCAATCAGTCTATATAATATATAATATTCTTGGATTTCCCAGGAAAATCGTTAGCAGCTAACTTAGCTGTAAAATGGCGCCATGTTAACGCTATAACTTAGCTGCTACCGCTAATGTCAAAATTAACGTTATAATAACTTCGAATCTGCGTGTCTGTTCAGTAAAATTATAAGACGTTAATGCTATTCAATTATTTAAATTCTGAATGAGTTTCCCCATTACATTATGCTAGATAGGTCGAGCTAGCCTGTAAATGCTTATGTTAACGGTCACTTGGGAGACGCCCAGACGGAGGTCCCGACGCGAGCCGTAGCTGCGGAGATCCGCGAGAAGGGCCCGGCGCACGTCCAGAGTCTCCGTGCCCCCGGAGAGCCCGCCTCAGCGCCGGCGCCACCGGGGACCCGGCCCCCCGCCGACTGCGCCGCCGACGGCCCCCCGAGGGAGACCGCCGAACGGCGGGGGAGAGGGACCGAGCACACCCGGCCACACCGACACCTCGGACGGGAAGTTCGGGAACGGGAGGCTATCAGTAAAACTGTGCCAAGGAAGTCACCTTATAAAAACTGAACTAACGTTGCTAGTCACCTTATAAAAATTATAGTGTGAGTGCTGAAATAAAGGGCAAGGATAACGCAGACGTGCAATTTTGGTTAATTCCTCACTTACCTGACAAACGTGTCCTGTTCGCTTCGCGCTGTTCAGCAGATAACCCTCCGACTTCTGCGTTCGGTCTCTTCCAGAACATTCTCTCGAGTTGTCATGTGTGCGCATGCGCAAACATTGCTTAATCTAATAAAAATCGTTTGATCGAATGTATAATTTAAATTTCATTGTTATGTTATAATTTTATATTGTATCAATCTAAGAAAATAGATTGAAAGACACATACAAATTACAAAATGTAATTTTACTTAACAATCTAATAATTTTAGGCTATTGGAATGAAAAAATATATATCAAATGAAAAACAGCAATGTTTTACTTTTTACAGTGAACCTCGGCGTCCGTTTTAAAATCTTTTCTCCTCATGAGCTCTTTCCATCTGGGAAAAGTTACTCCAATATTGACTATGGTCTTGCTGATTTGCCTGTCGCGTTGACGTTTTAATTCTCTCTTTCAAATGTGAGTACACACACACACACACACCACACTATCTTTCAAATCTGCCGGCACTCGCGAGCTCGCGAGTAATCTCCCCCTCGCATTCGTCTCTGCGTCACTGAGTGTAAAGCGCGAAAGGCGAAGCTTTAATTTACTGGTATGTCCCTCTTTGGCTAAAGTAGTTTCAAGATGGAGGGGCAACATGGCGACCAGCATTCGAACCCCTTACCCGTATGTACTTTCAATGGCAGATTATAAACTTACGAGAATACTTTATTACTTCAAAGAAGTAAATATACATTAATGAGCACATGTATTTTTGAAAGAACTAAGTGTTTTTTGCTAAGAATCACTTAAAGTTACACAGTGTAGCTTTAAACGCAAGAGTGTGTGTGTGTGCATCAACCTCTCTTTAAACGCAAGAGTGTGTGTGTGTGCATCAACCTCTCTTTAAACGCAAGAGTGTGTGTGTGTGTGTGTGTGCGCATTAACCTCTCTTTAAACGCAAGTGTGTGTGTGTGCATCAACCTCTCTTTAAACGCAAGAGTGTGTGTGTGCATCAACCTCTCTTTAAACGCAAGAGTGTGTGTGCATCAATCTCTCTTTAAACGCAAGTGTGTGTGCATCAACCTCTCTTTAAACGCAAGTGTGTGTGTGCATCAACCTCTCTTTAAACGCAAGAGTGTGTGTGTGTGCATCAACCTCTCTTTAAACGCAAGAGTGTGTGTGCATCAACCTCTCTTTAAACGCAAGAGTGTGTGTGTGTGTGTGCATCAACCTCTCTTTAAACGCAAGAGTGTGTGTGTGTGCATCAACCTCTCTTTAAACGCGAGTGTGTGTGCATCAACCTCTCTTTAAACGCAAGTGTGTGTGCATCAACCTCTCTTTAAACGCAAGAGTGTGTGTGCATCAACCTCTCTTTAAACGCAAGAGTGTGTGTGTGTGCATCAACCTCTCTTTAAACGCAAGAGTGTGTGTGTGTGTGTGCATCAACCTCTCTTTAAACGCGAGTGTGTGTGTGTGTGTGTGTGCATCAACCTCTCTTTAAACACAAGAGTGTGTGTGCATCATCCTCAACCACATCTGTTCTTATAAGAGGACTGACAGTTCACTTTTTAGTAATTATTCAGTAACTGCACATGTCTGTGTGTGTGTGTTGCGTGTTTTGTGGAGGTTTTGGTTTATTATAAAATCATGTAAATTGTGACTTTCCAGTGTTATAAGCGTCTCCATCTTTAATTTATGTGCGTCTCCATCTTTGATATTTAGTCACTGTCACTATGGTTACAGGAGATATTCATGAGTGTCATGAGAATAGAAAAGGACTCGAGCGACTGAGTTCAGTTCTGATGAGTTTTGGACTGAAGTCAGAGAGAATGACGTGATTTACAGATTATTAGTGTTGAAGTCAAAACCACAAACCCAGACCAGAGTGTTTTCACAGATTACACATTTTTGTTCTAAGAACATTTTTAAAACGTTTTGTTTTGGTGATGGAAACTTCAAAGTGTCCATTATTCTTAGTGCTAGTGTTTTTTGTTTTTTTTGTTTGTTTGTTTTTTGAAGGTTAGCATGATGTTCCTGAAATATTATTTTCACCTAATTTGTATTAACAACTCAAAAGTCCTCCTCAAAAAAAAAAACGTTAATCCAGTAGGGAAAGTTATATTGACGCGATATACAGCAAAATCCTCAGTGTTGAATGAACTCGATGTCTAAATGAGTCCAAGAGTGTTAAAGATGAAGAAACTACAGTTTTTGTGCTAATTTAGGCCTCGTTTACACTGCAGGTCTTGATGCCCAATTCTGATTTGTTGCCTATATCCGATTTTTTTGACTGTCTGTTTACACGTTCTTTAAATTGTGACCCATATCTGATTCATGTGTTTACACTTGCCATAGGCTATAGGCTACTATCTGAAACATACCGCGCATGCTTAAAGGGTTAAATTCTCTTGCACAAATGGACAAACACAAAATATGTTTCATGCTCTGCGATATGCAAAGTTGCCAAACACCACTTTTGAATAAGAAACAATGTCTATAAAACTCGTTAAAACTCCACGAATCACAAGCGTATCGGTGAGAACACTCGTTAAAACAACATACACACACCTGAACTTGACTGCACATCACATGACATTATTGATACTGCTTTCTTTCGTAATGCAACGGACCGATCTACGGCACATAAATTGTAGGCTACTTACACAACACTGACAGTGGAGTTGCGCTCAGGAGTAGAGCAGCTGTGGACAATTTTCTTTTTCTTTTTTGAGCGGCTGCGGACAAATTCTTTCTATGCACACACAATATTACATCACAATCTGCGCGTATGTTTTAAAAATATAATTGAACATGTAAATAGTCCTAGCACTTTTTAAATTTAAATAGCCCACTTAAAGTGTTTATTACAAATAAATTACTAATTGCTTAAAATGAATAAATGTAAATGAACAAAATTTTTCGTTAAATTTACAATCATGTAAAAAAAAGTGAAAACACTTCCCGTGCCCCTCTCCACATTCCTCTCCTACGATGACACAACGTTTCGTCGGGCCATCCGTCCCTTTGCAGATGTGCGTCGGGGTTTCTCTCGTCATTAAACCGCGGAGACGTTGCCTAATGCCTCAGAAAATCCGATCTGCCTGTTTACATGACAGTCGCATTGGCACATATCCGATTTATTTCCACATATGAATGAGGCCTGAAACCGATCTGGAAATATCCGAATGCATGCGTTTTTTTCCTGTTTACACTGTCATAGAACACATCCGATCTGTGTCACATGTGAGCAAAAAATCGGAATTGGGTCACATTTCACTGGCAGTGTAAACGGGGCCTTAGAGAACATTATTAAAGACCAGATAACATTGAACACACATTTTATTAATGTTACTGGAAGAATTTTTGTTCATAACTTTGAGAGATCCTTAACGTCAGCCAAAGTTACGATAACGTTCCCCGTTAGCTGGTTATGGTAAAAGTATATTCATCATAAAGGCTCAACACAAAATGCACACATCCAGCGGGCAAAACAAACTCAGTGAGGATCTCAACCACAGAAACTGCCAAAGGGAAGAGAAAGTTTCACACACCAGCTCCAATAATAGAAACATGTATCTCATGTTCTCAATGGCCATTAGACTCAAATAAAAAAAAAAACTTAAGACTACATTAAACTTAAATAAATATATACATTTTTTTTTTTTTTAAATTGTAACTATAACAAACTGTGGTTTGCCAACTTTCTGTTCTTTTTTGCAAAAGTATATTTATCATCATATGACCAAGACCAGAGTAATGTATCTCTGTCACAGAATGGCTCCATGAACTAAATCCCTCTGGAAACCGTTGGTCAAATGCTTTGCTCAGACACAATAGTGATGGTTAACAGTTCATTCACTGCAGGGTTTATACCAGCAACATTCCCATTTACAACCGAAGGTCCTTCTGAACAATCAGTTTTATTCCCTGAAAGAGATGTTTGAGTCTTTATGTTTCTGTTTCTTCTCAGATTTACCCACATCTACACTGACTGTGACACCAGACAGACCTGTATTCACTGGAGAAACAGTCGATCTGAAGTGTGTGATAAACTCTGATCACAGTGACTGGAGATATGAGTGGTATAAAGACAGATATAGTGTAATATTACAGACGTCTGATTATCGTTACACTGTAATTGGAGACACTCTCACTATCAGAGGAGCTACTGAGTCTGATCAGGGTCAGTACTGGTGTAAAGGACAGAGATATGGAAGACCAAACTCATCAACATCAAGCTCTGCTGTTTCTCTCTCTGTGAAGGGTGAGTTCAACATCATTGTTCTCTTAAACTCTCTCTATTTATGATCACAAATACAATCGAGAGTATTTGACTGGGATGTTACGTTCACACTAATAATGCGGTTCTCACTCCTCTTTTGAAGGGTTAATTCTGTTTAACTCTCACACAGATTGACGTGTTCTTGTGTTTAAAACAGATTGAGCAAGACAGAGCTGAATGTAGAGCTCTTAAAACCTATTGTAATAGTTAAAGTATTTAAACGCCATAAGAACATTGCACTCATTTCACATGATATGAACCAGCAGCTAAAATGATTTATTATATTATTATATTTAATTATTGTATTGCTGACTGCACTTACTGGAAATCTGTGACTCTTTGCACAGATGCTGTGCTTTAGACTGAGCGTTACAGTCCATCTCTCTTTTGAGGCTTTCAATCTGTTTCATTTTTTTGTGTTCAAACTTGAAGGAGCAAAACTGAATGAAACAGAATGCAGAGATCTGAAAATACATTTTAAAGCTGAAGTATTTTACTTGAAGTGTGATCTTATAACAGATAAAGACGTCTGTCTGACACATGTGAACACAGACCTGAGAAACAGCGAAAAAGAAGTGCTGCGTTATTGGCCGTTATACACTTTAATTTAAAAAATTTTTTTTTCATATTTCCTTAAATATCTTTCTGTGCACTTACTGAAGTTTTTATACAAATGCAGCTTTGCTTTGATTTTCAGATGATCCTGTCGTCGTTCTGTCTCTGATTATGAATGTTGAAACTTTGAGTGTTGGATTAAATTAATCTTAATTCTAATGTTTGATGATGTTGATCAACTTTCATTATCTCACCTGAAAGTAATAATACTGTCATAATTTAATCTCCCTCATGTCGTTCCAAATCTGTATATTTTTCTTCTTTAGATTTTTCTAATATATATTTATAATGTGCTGATCGCTATAATAATGAGATGGTGAACTTTCAGAGTTCAAAAAGGACACAAAAGCACCATAAATGTGTCATAAAATAAGTCCAATGACTCTATATGACAGAAATCATGACTAAGAAGAGTATTTTAGTGTCCATCATCCTGTCCAGAGACACAGTTTAGAAATAAAACACACAGTCTCTGTTTACTGACAGTTTCCAGTCATCTCTGATCACTGATGTTCTCCAGTAGAAAAATAAAAGACTGTCACTGTCAAAACTCTGAACACTGTGACCAGAAACAGAGACAGAAAGTTCAGACTGTCCAGTTATTTCACAGCAGAAATACAGGATCATTTACTGAGTTTTACAGAGGAAAATAAACTACAGATATTTGACAGAAATCACTCAAAACACAAAGGAGCAGGTTTAATAATCACTGCATTTACTAGTAGAAATAAAGTGAGTTTATAGAGAATCTTTAAGCTCTAAAAGTTCTCAGAGGAATTTGAATGAAACTATTTAGTTGACATTAAATATTGACACATTTGTCTTTCTTCTCAGATTTCCCCACATCTACAGTGACTGTGACACCAGACAGATCTGTATTCACTGGAGAAACAGTCAATCTGAAGTGTGTGATAGAGACTCACCGTGACTGGATCAGCAGAACTGGCCAGACACAGAGTTCATTTTACTGGTCAGATCCCTGGAGATATGAGTGGTATAAAGACAGTGTAATATTACAGACGTCTGATTATCGTTACACTGTAAAGAAAGACACTCTCACTATCAGACGAGCTACTGAGTCTGATCAGGGTCAGTACTGGTGTAAAGGACAGAGAGATAGAAGACCAAAATCATCAACATCAAGCTCTGCTGTTTCTCTCTCTGTGAAGGGTGAGTTGAACATCATTGTCCTCTTAAAAACTTTCACTACAAACTTTCCACTGATGTCTGTGAAAAAGGGATGCGCTCGACAAGCTTGTGCTTCTCGTAACAGCAATATAGGTGTGACTATAGTTTAACATTCCACTGATTAGACATTTACTTCAGATGACTTTCTATCTTTTTTCTTTTTTAACCAGCTTTTGTATCTCCATTATACTCTCTGTTTTCAGTTACTTTGTCTGGACACAAACACTGCACACACACACTGCATTAGTATCGGTTGTTGGTATTGGAGCATTTTTATGAGTATGAATATGAGAGCGCAGTATCGGCCGATATCAATACTGGTGTTAATATAGACCTTTCTCTCTCGTGGTTATGGGCTCCAGAAAGGCCGCTGTGAGTAAGTTCAGTCACTCAGAGCTCATGGTGAACAACACACACACATTCTCAATCTCACAGATCATCAAATCCTGGAGTCACCGGCTGTGTCTCATCTCGAAGGCTGAATCCTCCGGAGGTCACATTTATCTGACGCAAACGTCATGAGGCTCTTCATCTCAGTAAACTGACCATTACATTCCCATGAGGAAACTACAACAATTTACACTTCACTAGCAATAACGCTCAGTTTTATAATGGAGACTGTCCTGAAATAAGACGTTCTTTATGACGTATGCGGCCGATAAATGTGACGTCAAGAGGACGCAGCTTCGACACGAGACACAGATCCATGAAAACAGACGCTAAGAAGCAGAGAGTCGTTCTTCTCCTTTCAATTCACAATTTACATTCTTAGAGCAGATTGTGCAATCATTATTATTTTAAACTTATCTTTTAATCTTTAAAGTTTTTTTATTACTGATTAAACTATTAAGTATATTACTGTGAACAAGAATTATATTGTTTTTGATGGTTTCAATAAATTAAAAAAGAAAGATTGTATGAACTAAAGACAGTCTGTGCTTGCAAAGATTATAAGGCTGAATAAGTTGATTTTTTTTTATGTCTGGCCTTTGTAGATTTTTTTTTCAGTGAAATCTAATTTTGAGTTTTAAAAGCTTTAAAGTGTGTGTTTGCTCATTTCACAGAGAGACCCAAACCTGTAGTGAAGGTGAAGCCTGATGTTCGTGTGTTCAGAGGAGAGAGAGTCACTCTCACATGTGACATACAGGAGACAGGAGTCTGGAGGTACAGCTGGTATAAAGATCAAGATAACAGCAGAAGAACAGACCAGATCTATATAATCACATCTGTGGATCCGTCTCATGCTGGTCTGTACAGCTGTAGAGGAACTCAGACTGAAACCCCACAGTACTCAGAGATCAGTGATGGAGTTACACTGACAGTATCAGGTGAGTGTGTTCATCATTTCATCACATCACTTTAACATGAAGACACTGAGTAGATAAACAGGTAATTTGTGCTTATGTTGTCTCACACTCAGTCAGATTGTTAGTTAAGAGTTTGTAATCATCTCTATATACAGTGACAGGTTGATTATGATCTCAGATCTTCTCAGAGTTCATTATCGGTGCTGCGTTCCAGTCCACTTTTAGACACGCACTTGTGAACTTCCCTAAGCACTTCTCCTCTGGGGAATCCTTGCCGCCATTTTGAAGTGCGTTCCACTTCATGAAGTGGACGAGGGAAGTTTATATGGACAGACCCTCGTTCCCTCGATTTTGACCGTGGGAACGAGTCTACTTCATATGTGCACTTCAGGCACCTATATGTCCCACAATGCAATACGATTGTGACGTAACCACATATCTCGTCTAATCACCACCACAACAGACAACTCTATGATATATTAATTCTAATTGTTTAAATTGAAAACAACCCAAACACCATATAAACATTTGGATGCTGCATTAAACAAATTCTTAAAGGGAAAAATAATAAATAAACTCCACAGCTGATTCCAAGTGGTCAAGGGCTTAGGACGTTCAAGTTCAGCCCATTGCAGTTTCTGCCAGTAGAGGGCAAATCAATGACGTACATCCGAGTGAACGAGACAGAGGGAAGTTAGCGAGTGAAGGGCATGACAATTTTGGATTAGAACGCAGCCCTAGAGAGCGGGGAACAGCCTAATACTTTTTGACTTTCTGAGTTTGTGTAAATTCACTCGGGGTTCAGAGTATTTATTTTTTCCCACAATAATTTCACACATGTCTATTATGTGGTTTTGTTTGATTAATACAGTGTATACTTTTCTTTTCTTTTTTTCTTGATTTACCCCATACGTTGTAACATGACCACATGACACCTTAAAATGTGATCTAATTAAAAAATATACAAGACAAATTAAAATATTTTGTCAAAAAATAAATAAATACAATTATTAACTTTTTCATATAAAATAATGGCATTTAATAATTACAAATAAATATATATATTTTTTGATTTACAACAAACACCACACAGAGCAACTATCAAGCATAGTTCAAAATATAATAATAATGAATAATTTCTGAACATTGACTCTCAGTCTTTATTCACCTTTTTCTCATGATTTCTCAATAGAATTGATAAAAGTGTAGAATAGAATATCATAGTTCTAATAGAGGCTCATTGTAACGCAGTGTGACAACATGCCCCGCCTGTACAACTGGGATTCAAACCCTGCTAGTGGCTTCTGCTGGTTAGATCCAATAGATTGGAGATTAAAATAATATATAATTAAAAAAAAAAAAAAAAAAAACCGAGATGAAAAATTAACTTAAGAAATGCACTTTAGCTATGTGTTAGTGAGGTATTCTAGTAGGGCTAGTTCATCAAGGTTTTCAGCCAGTAAACAGGATGGTGTATCATCAGGACACAGGAATAAAAACAAGCAGATGTATTTTCTTCTTTTAACTGTATTGAGCTCCAGCAATACTCATCAGAACATTCCAATATCCAGTATTGTCATTATAGTCTGATAAAAAACAAATAAATCACCATTAGGTACTGTCATTTAAACAGTTGCAGTACTTAAATTACTATGCACATAAATAATAAATCCACACACATAATACAAATCAGGATCATCAAACATAAATATCTCAATAAACACTGCTATGCCCCTTTAAACATAATCTACAATTACATAAACGAGGATATTACTCTTTGGAGAAATATAAGGAGCTTCACCGATCTCACTGACCAGTTCACATGAAACTATAGTGGTTTACAGAAGGAGCAATGGCGACATCCTCTGGCCAGACAAGGCTACTGCACAACAGCGTCCGCACATCCTGAGCACGATATTCTTATATAGCACGCCACGAACTCTTCTTAACTCAATGTTATAAACGTTACTTCGTAACTTAGACATCAGAAGGCTCACACCAGTTAACTTATTATTTCCTACAGTGTTTTACAGCATAAACATTGTTCTATCACTATAAATCTCACTCATCACGCTGGGCACATGTTAATGCACGGTAATTCTACAATATAGAAACACAAACACAACAAAGTGACAGTCACTTACTTTTCGTCATTAACTCAACACATGAATATTGGAAGGTGGATCACTCAGAAGGGACTAAAGAAGCTCCACAACACAGGTACGCAGGCTAAACTATGCTGTTGAACTTGAACACGTTTCCCAACACACACACACACACACACACACACACACACACACACACACACATAGATGCACACACACTTCCTCTACCGTAACCACAGAAGAAGAGTCTTAAAGTGGCAGGCACCCAGAAATGTCAGAGCCTTTTATACACTATGGTTAAATAAATGTTCAGTGATATCATCCAAAGATTGTTCACTATATTGTTGATATGACAACTAGTAAGTGGGTGGTTGACATGACATGGCCTTTTTTGGTCCAATGTGTCAATGTTAAGTAAATTATAGAAAAATATATCAAAAACTGTGGTGATATTGTTCAGACAGTGCTGTTTTATATGGACATACAAGAGCATTCATGGGTTTAATCTTCCATTTTTTCACAATTTTCAGCCAAACCAGAATAAGCTCATATGGCGTGACTGTCCCAAGCACATTTCACAAATTTTGATTTTGAATAAAACCCAAGAAAATGAATTCATTTTCTGTTTATTCAATCATATATTAATATCCCAGATGTCTACTTGTGAGTCTGCTTGACTAAAAGTTCAGGCATAATATTTTGAAGCCACCCTTAACTAAAACATTTTGTCCCGAAAATGGATATCATTAGGTGTGACGCCATATTGCTTTTTTTAACGGGCAATTGTTTGGAGACCTTTGTGGAGTGGGGGTCCTTCTTCTTTCAGGAGGAAGAACAGCACCTCAGAAGGACACTGAAAGTTACAATGTGAGTTTTCTCCCTTCATGTTTTCAAAAAAATCAAGTATATCCGGCACTCCTGCTTCAGTTCCCTTTTGCGCTGTCTTTTGGTGTGACACATTTAACACGAAAATGCCCAAATAAAATTACTTTTCAGTCAATATTACCTTTAAAACTATATTGTCATATTGTAGTTAGCATGGTTTTAGCATGTTAGCATAAAAGCACATTGCTTAAAGGGATAGTTCACTTTGAAATAAAATTTTGGTATGTTTTAGCTTACCTCAAGGGCATCCAAGATGTAGGTGTCTTTTTTTCCGCAGTAGTTTCAATTTTGATATTTTTAGGTCAAACCGTTCTTGTCTGTCAGTCATATAATGCAGGTCTATGGTCACTGTCTCAAAGAGCATGCACAAAATCCAAATTAAAACAATTCCCCATCGTCCAAATTAAACAATTCCCCATCGTAAGTACACATTAATGGCCTAAGACACGAAACGAGCGGTTTGTGTGAGAAAACGAACAGTATTTATATTGTTGTTACCTCTTGAACACAGCCGCGTCCAAATGATCTGACGGCGCGGGCGGGTATAGATATATACACTAGACGTCACCTTGGCTACTGCAGTTCATTGGAACGAAACCGTACCCAAGGCGACATCTATGTATATATTGTTGTGGCAAAAATTCATTAAACAATCATCAACTGCGTAAGAGACACTCTGAAATCAAATTGTCTTTTAAAAGTATTTATTCTTGCAAGAAGGCCCAGTTGCCACACAGAAGTCACCAGTACAGTCTGTGAAACAAGTGCGACCAGGAAGGGAGGGCAGAGGAGTCTTTATACTGCTTTCAAGGTCTTCTGCTTACAGGCCCTTATCTAAACAAGGGAAGGTTTCTCTGCTAGTGATCTAATCCTGCTGAGTTTATTCTTACAAACTCACAAGTTCTAAATTGGACGGCCTCTGACCCTAGGGGTTAGAGCCCCTTTTCAGTCTGCCTCCTCCTGACGTCACAACTGTTTCCCAGAGTTTAAAAACTCACACTCTTGTGTAAGTAAGAGAAACAGAAAATCTGCCATTACAGTCCCCCCTTTTTATCATTCATTGATAATTGATTGAAATCAAACACATCAAACCATAATAAGGAAAAAAATGAACCAAGTTTAAGTCTTATATCACACTTATACTTCTCATTTCTGATTTTCATATAACTGATCACTCTTCTTTAAACTTGTAGGAAGAAAACAAGATTAAAATAAGCTTAGGCTGTTTTTGTAAGGATAGGCCCTTAATTTTATAGCAAGCAAATAAAGGTTTATTCTGAAACCGGGCTAGACGAATAAGCACTGTTATTGCATCCCCAACACTATAGATCGGACCCTCAGTCATCTCAGTATAAACAAGAAAAAGTGTAGATTATTTAGTAGGAAAACAACACATCAGTTCAAAACATATCAATTCAACACCCCTTGTTGATTTCAGCAAACTATTACACAAAGAAAAGATAGATAAAAAATATCCCTCAATTCAAACCCTGTCCTTGTATGCCACCTCGTAACACGGATGGCTACTGTTTTCAACCCTCTTTACACATTATCATCGTCCTTAGAAAGAAAGAATTTAGAAAGTAAGAAAATATGAAAATGAAAAACACCCCCCAATTTACCACGTTACTGTAGCTTCCACTACTTCCACCATCTGCTTAATTTTGTTCATCCTTGGGATAGGCTGTGATTTTCACCAATTGAACAGACATTCCAGTACTCGTATTCCCTCATGAATAACAAAATTATCAGAATAACACATACAATCATAACTCCTATAGTCTACATTCAGCCCTTTCCATTAATCCACGCCCATCTACATATTTCCTAACCATATTTTGTTAACTTTTAATTCAATCGGGCAATGGTTTTACTTAGTAAGCTCTATTTAATACACTATTTAATAAAATCTAACCAGAAGAGTTTTATGATATTTTATTTTGCTTATTACCGTACTTCACATCATTGAATAGATTTTATACTTTTCCTGAAAACATTTGCACCAATCAAATCATTAGATCTATATCAATACTATGCCCTAGTTTGATTTAATCAAATAAAATCATCAACATAATCACAAAACAAATTATTCTGCTAAACTTAAACCATTAGTTGGTCCACATCTTCCTCCAGATGTGTTGACCATCTCGTTGCCCCATGGACGTTCCTCTCAATTCGCTCTTGTCCGTCTTGCGCCGGTCCAAGAATTTCACCTCTAGCGGCGCAATACGAATGCCCCCGGCCGTCCCTTCTGGTCTGACCTGTTGAATCAACAGCCTGAAACATATTGTCACCAGATAATTTTGCTCACTGAATAGCACTCAGGGTCCTTGTTTTCCCTGAAACACACTCAACCCACTTTGCTCATGTCAACAAAACAATATTTATACATTTGGAACAGAATTAGTTCTGTTCGACACAATCCATCCTGACATTCTGCAAAGGGAAAATTTTAAGTTACGCATTGCGCAGGTGTGCACCTTTCTGCCACAATAATAACCCAGGCCAGGATAGTTAGCCACATTCATCCATAGCAATCATTTTACTTGGCACAGTCTGCCCTGTATCAAAAGTCTGCATGCTCTGTAAAGAAAAACAACCGTCGAGGTTATTGTCAGATAGTAAAGTACACATAGTTTCTTTTGTCTGCTGTGCTGCCGCGGCCTTCGCTGCCGAATCTGCCCTGGCGTTTCCTGTTGAAACAGTCCTTTTGACTGACACTTACAGGCAGCAATTTTGTTAGGCATAAGAATGGCTTCTTGCAGGGCTTTTTCCCAATTAAACCCTGTGTCCTCCCAACATTTATTGTCCTGCTGCGATTGCATTCATCAAATTTAAACCCCTTGGTATGGCAATTGTTACCATCCCCCTTTTGATTGCATGATCCAACTCATGCATCAATTTAACATAATGATGTTTGGGTAAACAAAGTTTTCAACACTAACCCAAACGTTGTCCTTCAGCCAAATTTCCCCCAGACATCTTTCTCTGCCTCTGAAACAAAACATTACGTAAGCCACAATCTCATCTTCTTATCTAATAATTTGAAGGGCACTGGCCCTGAGTCTCACTGTTTTTCAGGCCTGTTATTTGGTCTCTTAAGTCAGTCATCTACAAACATTCTCCAATGTCAAAGTCATCAATTGTTTCTATCAGGTCAGGTCGTGGTGTACAGACTTGGTCAGTATCAGTCAAACAACATTCTCCTCCCTTTGTTCACAATAATCAACAGAGCTTGATGACCAAATTTCTTTAAACTTTGTAATTTGCCTTAACCCATCTGTAATGATAAAACTCTCGTTCCAGAGGTTAATGACACAATACACACTATTCAGATGGAATAGCTGCTCTAAACTAACACATACCAAACATGAATTAACTCTCACAAAACATACAATGCTGTCACCATCAAACACACACACCTGTACATGCATACCTGACTATGAACCGCTCATATTCTCATATTCATATCTTTGATTTTAACTCTAAACATATTTGAATTTTAAATAAGATTTTAAACTTCTCATTTTCCTGTAGCTTTTATCTAATTTTACATGGTCTCTTTACCAGTTTCAAAGCACGTTTGTTCATTATTCATTCTCTTAGAAAAGTCAGCTGGGTTGTTTTGATTCATTATCATTATTTTGCTTCAGCTTGCTTTAACAGGCTGATAACAGAAACAGTCCTCCACTCTCTCACAAATTATCTTTTCAACAGCCCTCTAAGACTGTAGCTAAATGAATCATAGTCTAGAACCTTAATAGTTCACAAATGTTAAAATACAAATTTTTACTCAAATTAGTACCATTACAACAATCTAAAATACATCATGCTATGAGCATTTCTAAGGTTATCTTTAGTTTAAATACAATTCACCTAACCTTTGTTATCCAGAAATTTCTCTTGACTCATCACAAGCTGTCTTCATCTTTAGCCACCACCATGTCTAGCGACCTTCAGGAGTTAAAACTATCTTACATATATATTATTTCAATATCAACATTTTCCTTTTTTCGTTGCCCATAAGACAACCATCATCATGTTCCTGACATAAATTAAGTTTTGTTACTGTCTCCACAACAAATAATGACAATCACCTCGCGGTCTCAGCTGGCTCTTGAAAGCCCATTCCCGTTAGCTCTTAATCTATAATTATCTTCTCTTCAGGGTGTTGTCCCCTGGCATTGTTGCAGACACTTGTCATAATGAAAAACAAGCCATACAATAAATGCGGTTTCTGGTGAGTGGTATATAGAGGAACTCACATTTTCTGGGTCAGACTGCCGTAACTCCTTACAGCCCATCTCCCCTCTCAGTGATCTGCTGATGCTGCTGGCCTCACAGTCACCTGCTCAACTCTAATACCTTTCTCACATAAAAACACCTCCCTTCAGGAGATGGCCAGTGTCGGCGTGACCCCCTGTCTTAGGTTGACCTCTGGCCAAAGGTTCTTACCCGTCCTTGAGTAGCCACTTCGTGCACACTGGTAACCGCTCTTTCCCACCACGAAATCAGTTTTCCCCAACAGACTCAGTTGTTTTCTGGAGCTTAGGAAAGGCACATTCAAGAGTCACCAGAGCACTCGGACTGCCTAATAGTGTTAACACAGGGAGACAGGTTAATAACAACAGTATTTAATCACTTAAATGTTTTAAACATCTTCAAATCAGCAAAATCACAATACTGAGCTTACACTCAGTAAATTTAGTTATCACAACGTCCATTCAGTGTACTGTTACATCTGTAGCCGGAGCCATCAGTCCTGTTTCATGGTGGAGGCTAAAATCAGACAAAGAAGTTACTGGTCCTAAACTAGTCAAAAATGTCACTTCTATCGTTTAAGACTTCTTTAAAGTCATTCAGTTTACTTCTTAAAACATTTACAAATTTCCCTTTAAATGTATGAAATCTGAACTGCCTTGTAGCATGATTTCTTTTAACACCCATGTCTATGGGTTTCAACTAAAACAATGTGCTTCACTATAAATAGCTTATTATCACTTATGACACATAACAGCTTTTAGCTGACATTGAATGAGAGAGAGACTCTGAGGCATTTAGGACTGGTACACTTATCTCTCATAAACGTCTAAAATCAAACTTTATTTACCATCTTTTAACTCTAGCCCAGCAGTAAGGCATCTTTGCCAGAATTTATACTTGTATTTTCAAACAACCATATTTTATATTTGTCTTTTGCCCACATCAGGGAATTTAGACATTACATTACAAATTTCCACTCAGATTGTGTCTCTGTCGCACTGGCTGTTTCAGCCACAGCACACACCAGATTTAGATAAGCAAACTGTTTCAGCAAATCACAAGCTTATCTTTTGAAACCAAAACATCAGCTCCTAGTTCTTTCATGGTCAACACTATTCCTCCACGTTCAAAACACTAACAAACTGTTTGTTTAATCAGATGCCTTTCTACACATTTTACATTTAACAACTGTTAATCCCGTAACACTGCTTCTGCTTATTTTATCTTAGAGAAAGAATAATAATTATTCTAGTTCTTAATAACGTTTCACATTTCATCTCAATTTTAGTTGTCAGGCTCTCAATTACCATAATTTAATACCTGACTTCAGTGTTTTCTCTTGGAGTTTATCAATCTTCTTTTAGGATTCACACTAACTTTTGAGGCTGCCCTCTCTGCTTGTGATACATTTTATTACAAGTTGTGATAAAACTCATTAGATTTGTCTCTCTATATCATCTAAAACCTTATCAAAGCGTTTCATTCAAAACACAATCATCCTTTTAGTTACCGGTACTTTTAAAATATTTTGCAACTCATTTGTTGGAGTCATTAATTTTACATCAACCTGTATTCATCAATTCACTAGCTCTTTCCTTCAAAAGGATTCCCTTAAGACTTAAATCTTTCAACCTTCTTTTAACCTTCAATCTTCTTACGACTTCCATCTATTAACTTTCCTTCAACTTTCTTTTCTCCCTTATTTACTTGCACGTTCTTTTCACTTTCTTTAGCACTGCGTTCACATTCTTAGTTCTTTCTCAGACGAAAACTTTAATATCGTCATTTATATTGTTCTACTTTCAAACCAGAAATTTGTTACTTTCACATTTTCTCACTTTCTTTTACACTTTCTGAGTGGGCATTTACAGTTACGGACTAAATGGCCCTGCTGACCACAATTAAAACACTCTCTTTGCCTATAGTTTGATCATTGAGCTTGCAAACGGCTCCAACTTACTGCACACCCTTGAAGCAGTGTGTCCCCATCAGGAATGTAAACAGAGCCACTGATAAGCAGTTCTCTGTATTCTTTTACAGTCCACCAGTGGCGGATTCAATCACAACAGCCAAATCATAATCTTCATCATTATCATTGGCAGCACATTAATTTTCATAAGCTGCACAGAAAATCACTCAACATATTCTAAAGGGTTTTCACTAAACATTTCCTTTCTAAACTTCACATTTCTTTGAAGTCAAAGCTTCAGAGCACAGCTGCTTACAGCGTTTGCTCTCTTCTGTCTCACTGTTTGGTTCAGGACTCTTCATAAAGTATAAAATTTGTACTAAATGCCATCAATTTCATTAGCACTGGTTGGAAACAGTATTCCTCTATCAAATGGTTAGTCTGCAGATTCAACTTAATGTTATCATTATTTTCTCAGTCCCACTTATCTCTGCTGTTTCACATGATCTCTTTTTTTTTTTTTTTGCTTTTCATTCAAACCAACATTCAACCGTTGCTTCACAGTTTTTTTACACACATGTTTTGCACAGGCACAACTTTTCTATGTCTAACATGCCCTTTTCCCCATAGTTTTCTTCATTGCACAGTACACTGGTGTGCAATATTTACTGTTGGATGTTCCCATAATAGCTGCCTTTTTCCTGTCACTATTGCCCGTGGATTTTAATCTTTTATTAGCGCGCACTAACTGACTGTTCACCCAAGCTCAGAAGGTTGAAAATTAATTTCCGCTTACTCTCAATGTCTTTGTCTGGATGTTACTCTGTTTTGGCCTGGAAATCTCTTTATTTCCTGCCCTTTTTAAAAACTTTGTTCCAGTGATCAATTATTTCAGCTCCTTGAATTAATTTCCTAACAACGAGTACTCGGCTTCGGTCCGGACAATATCTTGACCCCTGAGATCTCAATTTCCGTGCCCTTTTTAAAAGCCGCTCTTCCCCGTACCACAGCTCTAGTTTCAGTTCCCAAATACAGCCATCATGGTTCACCCATACATTTTCTTAAAATCCCCAAAAGAAAATAAATTTAGCTGTCTCTTACCAGAGATTTTCTGTTGCCACTCGGATTCGTTTTCTTAATTCCAGTGGTTGCTTCCTCCAGACCCCGGCGGAACGGTCCCTCGTCCCTCAAAACTGTTCGGGGTAGGGCTGTGACTCTGAGTCCAGGAGGCCAATTCACCGTCCGCTCTCGGGTCTGAAGGGCACATCCAAGGAATCCCACTGTTCTGACACCAATTGTTGTGGCAAAAATTCATTAAACAATCATCAACTGCGTAAGAGACACTCTGAAATCAAATTGTCTTTTAAAAGTATTTATTCTTGCAAGAAGGCCCAGTTGCCACACAGAAGTCACCAGTACAGTCTGTGAAACAAGTGCGACCAGGAAGGGAGGGCAGAGGAGTCTTTATACTGCTTTCAAGGTCTTCTGCTTACAGGCCCTTATCTAAACAAGGGAAGGTTTCTCTGCTAGTGATCTAATCCTGCTGAGTTTATTCTTACAAACTCACAAGTTCTAAATTGGACGGCCTCTGACCCTAGGGGTTAGAGCCCCTTTTCAGTCTGCCTCCTCCTGACGTCACAACTGTTTCCCAGAGTTTAAAAACTCACACTCTTGTGTAAGTAAGAGAAACAGAAAATCTGCCATTACAATATCTATACCCACCCGCGCCGTCAGATCATTTGGACGCGGCTGTGGGGAATTGGACGATGGGGAATTGTTTTAATTTGAACTTTGTGCATGCTCTTTGAGACAGTGACCATAGACCTGCATTATATGACTGACAGACAAGAACGGTTTGACCTAAAAATATCAAAATTGAAACTACTGCGGAAAAAAAGACACCTACATTTTGGATGCCCTTGAGGTAAGCTAAAACATACCAAAATTTAATTTCAAAGTGAACTATCCCTTTAAAGTCATGCTAAGTACATGAAACCTCATATGGTGTGACACAAAATCATAAGGCGTGACAGGGTTTTCTTGTCACACCATATGATTATTTTGTCACACTATATGATATGAACTGCATTTAAAAACATAAATAATGCTCTTAGACACATATTTTATAACTAATAGTTAAGTTTATTGAATATTTCGTCCTTTTAACACATTTTGATTAGCCTGGGTTTCCCCATGCTGCCTTGAACGCAGCACGATTTTATTCACGCTGCTAGGCAGCCTGGACACCATGGACCAGATTTTCCCCTCAAAAAGGGAACCAATCACAGAACGGGGAGGGAGCAGCAAGACGATGACGACGTCTATGCGACACACTGAAGCAGTTTGTTTATATCTATGGATCCAACATGGCATCAGACGCGAAGTTACCTTTCAATGCAGCCTTAGATAGTGTTCTAAGTAGTTTAGAACGCAAGTTTATTTCGTCTTCTTCCTCGTCGAATTTCTGTCGCTCCTCTACATACGTCATCTGGTATAGTTGAAACGATTGGCTATGAGCTACCGGCAGGCACATGTGATAGACATTCGTAGCGCCCAATAAACGGCTCTGGGCATTCGTAAACCACGCCTCAAATACGAGAAAATGAACATGTGGTTCCCAGACCACGTCTCATTGAGAAAGAGATCTGACGTTAGCCAGGCTACATTTTGATACTATATTATTTACACATTTAATATCTCTTTACACCAACGATGAATCCCTACTATCCCATTTTCAAGCTGAATCCATGTTAAACTACAGAATTTTGTCACTCAAATGTTTCCCTTTATTTATTTATTTATTTATTTATTTATTTATATATATTTTTTTTTCAGTTTGAGGTAGAATTCAGTAGATGGCGAGATAATGCGAATACAGAAAGAACAAGGAAATGATACATCATACAGAAATGTAATATATGGGGAGTAAAACAATGACCGAACAGCAAGCTGATGATGTATCATTTCCTTGTTCTTTCTGTATTTGCATTATCTCGCCATCTACTGAAATCTACCTCAAACTGAAAAAATAAATAAATAAATAAATAAAGGGAAACATTTGAGACATACATGGGCACTGACATTATATGTAATTTACATATTATGTAAATTACATATAATGTCAGTGCCCATGTATGTCTGCTGCCTATATGAGAATATATGCAAAATTCATATATGTAAAACGCATAGACATACATGAAACATATATTTCAAAATATAGCAAAAATGGCGAGATGGTCCTCACTGCAGAGCATAAAATTCGGGGGGAGGAGTCGGATAAAATCCAACTCCTCCCACCTTACATACCTAAACCTACCAATCTCCACCCCCTGATCCCTAAACCCACCCCTAAACCTACCCATCTCCACCCCTAAACCTACCAATCTCCACCAACTTATATAAAATCCGACTCCTCCCCTCGGATCTTATGTACTGCATTGAGGTGCTACTGAAAATGGCCGTTTTCATGTAAGTGCCATATATTTTCCCGTATATGCACATAAATGTGAAATATATGTAAGACGCATATATGTATACATGCATGTACTTATTTCCATAGTACATACTTTCACTTATATTAGGGATACAAATCTTATATCTGAATGCCTTGTAATTAAATGCCTATAGTTGAAAATTTTGTGTCTGTATTGTGTGAATACCAAATATAGTATTTTTAATACAATAATGCAGTGTTTTCTTTGTCATTTTTGACAAATACATCCACAAAGTACCATAACCATGACACAGCTTTAAAAATGCATAGTTTACATAAATTTATTAAATATGTGGAAAACAAATATGTATGTCACATATTTATACTTAATGTTGTCCATATATGGGAGAAACCAATACTCTACTGTAATATATGCAGATATATGGTATCATATATGGATGAACTCAAATATTTTCTTCACATGTTTGGACACATAAATGTTCATATATGTTGCAGGCATATATTGTGTTCTCAGATACGTCAAATATATGTATAGATATATGTCATACTATTTAAAATATAAGTACATATGTGGCCATATATATTACATTTTTTGTATGGGTCATCCTCATTTTGAAACGAATTTATGCATTAAATAAAAAATAAAAAAGTTCAATGATTTACTAAATATTATTAGAATTCATGTAATTAATATTCAGCAGATTAAAATAAAAAGTGCAACATCAAATGTTATAAACATGATTCTTTGCTACTTTGAGTAGAACTCACTGTTTTAAACAATTTTGTGATTTTTGCTGTAACTGAAGCAATGATTCACTTGTCAAACTAAGTTAGGTTGTTTGTTAAATGCAGCTAATACAGATTTTTGCATACAGATTGTTGTGTGGTGTGACATCATATGGCGTGACACCATGTCATTTGGTGCGACATTCAGAATTTTGAAAGAAATGAAGGCTTTTTGGTTATTAATCATAAAAATCATCAATGTGACAGATGGGGAATAGTGCCAGCAAAGGTTACAAGCATTTTGGTACTTTTATAACAAGGTATTCCCAAATTAATTTGAATATTGAAAGATTACAAGTAAACGTCTTTCTATGAGTGATGATATAATGCAAAATGTAACATATTTGCACATAAGAAATGCTATACTTTTATATAGTAATGATAAAGAATCAGGATAAATTGACTTACATTATCGCATTATACCCCTTTTTAATTTAATACACAATAACATTCATGTCACACCATATGACATTTTTAGTCCCTAAGACAGTAAACTAGTAAATAAATGTACATAATTTAGGACAAAATCCACAAGACCACATATATATTTGGAAATATAAGAGTTGGTAGAATAAAACCAATGAGTTCCATGACTTACAATTGAGAGTTTTTTAGCTAAATATGTCAACCACCCAAATACACTAAGGCCACATCCACACCAAACCAGAGTTTCCCGATCCAATCTTTTTTCCCTCGTTCTAAAAAAAAAAAATACCGTTAACACGACGTCCTCTAAAGAAATATTTTTATATTGCGTAAGCACGAAACCACTGAAACCGACTCCAAACGCTGTAGTTCACATGCCAGACCAGTGTGTGGCGCTGTAATTCTGCCACAGAGATACACTAAAAACGGAGAAGACTCGGAGCATGTGTGTAAAACTTGAGCGCTGTATACAATAATAATAGGCTCAGTAGTTTCTTCTCTATTTTATTTATTAATTTATTTCTTTTTACTAATAACTTTATTGAACAATATAAACAACCGTAAATGGCCTGGTACAAAATATGAAATGTCTTAATCAGACAACAGACAAGCATCATAGCATGATAAATAAAATATAAAGAAATAAAATAAAGAAATAAAACAAAAATACATTCAAGTGAATAGTACATAAAGAAATAAGAGGCTCAGCAGCTTCTGCAACACGAACACGTGGGGTGATGACATCATTGTTTCACAAAATACACGGATTGGCTGTACACACGAAAACGCAAGTGTGTCGTTTCAGATTTATCCACTCTGGGACCCGGTTTAAAAATATAGCGGTTTCAGGCTCCCAAAACGCCGGATGCGTATGATTTACGTAGGCTATACAGCTGAACGCGTCTCTGTGTGTACGGGCTCTAAGTTTCATCATGCTGGCATGTGTGAGTTTTAAAACCGTGTGTGTTACAACTAGCTCTGCGTTAGTTTGTGCCTCGCTCACCCCTATCCTCCAGACATGTTCAGTTCATTCATGAGCTGCTGCCCTTCAGATTATCCCCTTCCGGAACAAAAATATATGGGAATATACTGCAAAATATAATGCAATATATTACATAATACATGTCCATATCAAGGGGCAACATTCTAATCTGAAAAATGAAGCCTACCTGGAAGTGCGAAAAACTGCAATACATCGAAAATCCGCTAGAGGGAGGTCCCAAAAGGGAGCAAATGTCCATAGACCCCATGTTAAAATGTCCGTTTTCACAGCATAAATTCATATTTTTACAGGTTGGTCCCATGGACTTTTTTGTATTTTTCGATAGGTTCCGAGTGCCTGACAACTGTGAGGGGGTGATTTTTTTTTTCTAACTCATTAGTTTAGATCGTATTTAGATATAAAATGTATGACAAATAAGGGCATGGTTAACTTTGATTGACAGCTTGATTGACAGCTGATAACGAGCTAAGGAGAATGACAACATAAGAAGCGCCATTTTTAATATACAGTTGAAATATAATACTACTGTTTCTGTATCATGAAATGTAGTTTTAAGAGTTTTTCAGGCGAGAATGTAGTTGTTTAAAGCTCAAATCTGTGGTTTATGTATAAAGATTTATGAAAATTTTATCCAGGTTGTGAGATCCAGCGATGACCGGGCGCTCGGCGCTCATGTACCCCGCCTAGAACAGCCTTTCCTCGGCTAGTCGTTCTGACGTTTGCCGCTGACTCTGGCGTCTCTGTAGTGGTTAAACATGAGATATAATTCGTCTTGTGTATATCTAACGGGTGATTTTTGGTCTCGTGAATCTATAATTGGTTCCCTGGCCAATCGTTTTGGCTGAGGGGAAGTTTCATAACTTTATAAGCTATTTAACTTTACCGTTGTATGGTTAGACTAGAGCGCTGACTTTGTATGTTTGACTGAATTGTTTGCTTTATTTGTATAGCTTCTTGTACCTTTTACTTATACTTTTATAATAGCTAATATTGATAAAACTGAAATTTAACAAAAAGAGACTGGGTTGAGTTTTGTCATTTTAAATTTTAATACAACAAAGATGATCTGTAATGTTGTTTACTGCAACATCTGTTGTTTAGTACAAATGCACATATTGCCTGGACCATATTAAAATGTTAAATATATTTATATTATATTTAAACGAAAAGTTTATATTTAGTCTTATAAGTTTATATTTGCCTAAAATATA
Organism: Abramis brama; assembly: GCA_022829085.1. Classification (NCBI taxonomy): domain Eukaryota; kingdom Metazoa; phylum Chordata; class Actinopteri; order Cypriniformes; family Leuciscidae; genus Abramis; species Abramis brama. Next base: position 51,940,138 of record CM040768.1, on the reverse strand, counting down.
CATACAGAGATAACCGGAGAAGCAGAGCGAGCTGAGTGACGCGCGCTGTTCCATTTGCAGAATAACCGGACTCGTCCTCGGGAGTCATTCTCCTGAGCTGGACTTGGCAATTAAGTCCAAACTTTGCGTACTTGCTATCGAGAAACGCCTAATGTCGGCGCTTGGCTTGTGACAAACACGCCGAGAAGCAAGAACAAGATCTGCTGTATGTCATCCATTGTTGTTTATGTTGCTTTCTTCAAGCAAAAATGACATCGTTCCAGTCTCACACAAAGCCCGCCCTTTTACCCATATATGGATTGGCCAGAAGGTGGGCGGGGTTAGGATTTCTCAAGATTTTCCAAGATGGCGTATATTTTTCAATACACTGCAATCTATGCATTGACCATTTGGCGATATATTAATACCAGTAGCGGGGGGTGCATTTCACACCTAACCTTCAGTGGTGTCCCAGCTGAATTAATCCAGCTCTTAATACGCTTTTAATAGTGTAGCGCTCCGACTCTATAATGGTTGTGAAATTGCTGTTTTATTTTGCACCGGCAGTTATAGGGTTAATGCGTTGAGTTCGGAGAAGGCCGGGTAGAGAAACGAGCGAGTGAGTTCGGCTGGTGCGTTTGTGTTCAGTTGTTCTGTCGTTCTTCAGACGTTACAATAGTATTAATGTTTGGAAAAAATAAAATAAATAAATAAATAAATTAAGAAGAAAATCATATTCAGCACTGAAAAAAAACAAAAATAAGCATTATACTCACCAAAACTACTGATTATTTTTACATATTTTTTAGTGATTCTCAACCGGTGGGCCGTTGTTTTTTCAATTGATAAATCTTGTTATTTTCTAATTATCTGATTGTTCTTATGTATTTATATGATCCAAAACACTCAAGTTAAGTCAAGATGCATTATCTAAAAGCTAATTTATGTTTAAATATCGCAAACACCAATCACGTCACAACGTCAGATTGACCATTCGATCAGATGCAGTAACATTACTTTACTGTAATATGGATCGTGTTCTGAAAAGCAGATGTGGGAGTGCAAGCAAAAGCTTCGAAGTGTGTGGTGAGAAAAGACGACGCTGAATAGGCTACATTAGGCTTTATAAGGGCAGGTACTGAGATATATTGTTAGGCTCAACTGGGAATCGAACCCGGGTCTCCTGCGTAGCAGGCGGGAGCTCTACCTCGGTGCCACGTTGAGACTCAAAATGCAGGGATACACATTAACTCAGTTCAAGGTCTTTATTTGAAAAGCAGTGCTGAGGTATCCAACAGGGAACAGGCAAAAATCCAAAGTCACAATCCAGGCAAAGTCCAAAAATCCAAAAATCAGTCAGAACAGAGAACAATCCAAAAGCAGCAGGCAAACTCGTAATCCAAGAAGCAGGCAGGCAAGATCAGTAACAAGCAAACAATCACAAGGAGAACACTCACAGAAGGATTAGTCTACAGGACTGCACCAGTGTTAACTCAAGACTGAGCAAAGAACTCAAGACAACAGGGGGTTTAAATAGGCAACATAACAAGGCTCAGGTGAAACTAACAAATCAATAATGAGAACATGTGATCTGAACATGTGACAGGCATCAAACAAAAACACTAAGGACCTCACATGGCCAAAAAAGGAACAACAGTCACATAAATCACGACATATTACAAAAGTTTATGGTTTATCAGTTTATGGCGAGCAATATTTTAATTTTTAATGCGTTAAATACACGTGAAATATGCGTTAAATACGTGTTGTTTGCACATGTCAAATCAGTGCATTAAATACACGTTTAATATGTGTGAAATACACCTGTTATACCTGTCCTGACCAACAAGCTCTAATTCTAATCCTGTAAGTCTTAAATACATATAGTAATATAATAATAATAATAATATATAAAGTCTTAAATACCATATTAAAATACTTTAAGTCTTTAAATTCATTTAAATTGATATCACCTGTGTACCTAATTACTGTTTGTCTGATGAGTGATCAATCAAGGTTTCAATAAGCGCCGCCTGCTTGCAACAGCTGTAAATGTAAGCGGAACAAAAGCTCTTGTTTTCCAAAGACAGATATTGATAACAATGATCTGTATCTTAAACCTGCATTGATTGCTTTCTTCGACTGTAACTTATTTCCCCACACAAATGTTGATGCTTTAATGTTAAAGCTAGAATGTCCACTAATGTGTTTATATACAAAAAGGCCTGAGTGGAGAAAAACAAGGCAATTTTATTTTTATCTAAATTTTCATAAAACTGCAATTTAAATATATTATTTCTATAGGCTATTAAAAAAAAAAGGACAAAATAAATAGGCTGAATAAGCTGATCTATAGCATGTAAACGGTGGTAGCCCAGTCTATGAACGGTACCCCCCCCTAAGTTCACAGAAATGGTTAGACCCAAGTCTTCAGCAGCCAATGACACTGACCCGTTCAAACTGATTTTTACTGTGTATTTCACGCGGGTTTTTTTAAATGCGTTTTAAATACGCGTTGTGGTCGTGTTAAAATTCACGTGTTTTTGGCCCTCTTGGCTTTCCATAATCCGGTGTGCAATCCCCTTAAGCTGAAGGCACAGTGTGTTGAACATGGAGAAATGTTGTCAAATGAGGCGCTAAAACCATCAAAGCTGCAGAGACATTTGAACTCAAAACACCCGGGCTGTGTTGGGAAGCCAAAAGAATATTGTTTTAAACATGTTAATATCGCTAATTGTATTTGATAAATTATACTTACAGTATGTAAATTGGGGTGAATGAACTTTGTTGAACATTTCTGCTAATGAATAGAGAGAGTGTTCCCCTCTTGTGTGTCTGACCTGTTGTTACAGGTGTGTTAGCCTGTTATTGTTACTGAGTAAACCTGCCAAGTCTTTTTATATAAGGACAGTTTCATCTATAGCTGACTTGAGTCTGTTACAGTGGCATAACAGATTAACAGCAGAGAATATCATTGCACTTTCTGAATTCTCTGTTATTCTGTGTTCATACTATCATATTTGGAAAGGTGATCCTCAGAATGTTTTTAATCAGTCATTAATGGGCCATGAGTTGCAGAAGGTTGAGTACCGCTGTATTAGAATACATTTAGTACTAGTACTTATTCTTGAGCTACTAGTGTGAGCAAGTGCTCATTCTGTGGTGGAGTTTGAGAGGGACTGACTCATGATGGTCAAGGGAACACTGTGGTGACTAGTTCAGATTACTGGTCTGGATTGGTACAGATTACTAATCTCCTGTCCTCAGATAATCCACGGTATATGAAAATACACAGAAGAATACTGACCGTCATGGGGAAACCTCAGAGTCAAAATAAGACACACCGGTGTTTTGCCAGATGAGAAGTTTATTTACTATTTTAATTCATTTTACTCTAATCCATTTTGTAACTATATCATTTATCTCTTTTAATTCCTATTATAACTCTTTTAATTTCCCCTGCTTTTATTTTGTGATTATTTTTATTCCTCTCTATGTAAAACACTTTGAACTGCCATAGTTTATGAAATGTGCTTTATAAATAAACCTGCCTTGCCTAGTACTTATTCTTTAGCTAGTGCTTATTTAGGTACTAGTGCACGTGATAGTATGTCACAAAGTTGCACGAGTAAATATATCTGCAATATTATATTACACATGCAGTACCATATCTGATCACATATACATATATATATTAAGATTGATAGAAGCATGTTGGTTTTCATGTCAACAGTTCAAAAGACAAAACTAATTCAATTTTATGAGGAAAAAAGGTCTGAAAAGGTTTTAAATATAAAAAAACAAATGATGGATTCTTGATTTGTGATGCGGCGTGAGCTGTAACGCACATACGTGTTTATTTATGCATTTATTAGAGGTTGAATTCAAATCAAATACTGCTAAATCGCCCATACTACTTATCAATAGATGTCTACTTCATAAATTGTATGATAATTATGGAAATATATGGTTCAGATCACTCTAAACATGTATGGAAATGGATCGTCCTTATATGGCCATTAACAGAGCTTGGCTGTCATCTAGTGAAAAGGTTTGGTACTGCGCCCAAACTAAATCTCACTGAAAGCTCTTTTTAGCGCAATTTTCCACCGGACAAAAATGCGATTGTTAACTCGTGATTTCTGTTCTGTCTGTGCGCACCAATCTTGCACTTCTATCTACTCCTCAACCAGACCACCTAGACACTTCGGGTTTTCGGCATTATGTTAAGGAAGGTCTAATCTCGGGAACGCACAAAAAAATAAATAAAAAAAATACAGGAAAAGATTTACTATCTTTTTTTTTTTTTTTTTTTTTATTTCGTTTATTTCAGGCAATAGCACAAAAAAAGTACAAGGTAGACAAAATATGGTTAAATCATATAGTGCAAAAAAAAAAAAAAAAGTAAAAAAAACAACAACCAAAATATACAGTATTCAAATTCAAATATGATGATCAAATTCAGCCTGAAAGGGAGTGGGAAGAAGACAACTTATTTAATCCCACCCCAGTTCCCCATTTAGTGATTAATAATTGAGCTTCATTTTTACTTTGCTCACGGATTATTTACCAATGTTATATCATGGTGGCGTTACCACAAGTAACAAATAATTTTTATAACAAACAGTTTATACCAACAATGTAATAAGAATAAACAATGCCACAATGCCAACAATGGTAATGGACAATATACCAACGATGGTAATGGACAAATACCAACAATGGTAAGAAAACACTGAGCACATGTTAACACTATGAGACATAGTACAAGCAGCAATTTAACTACAATGTAATAAAAAATAGACAATGGCAACGATTGTAATGGACAATATACCAACGATGGTAATGAACAATATACCAACGATGGTAAGGAAACACTGAGCACATGTTCACACTATGAGACAGAATACAACAACAATTTAAATTAAAGACTCTCATCTCTGTATTTTAACCAGACCCAATGTTTATATAACAGTTTAAATTGATGAATAGTTTGGCGTTTCTTTTGTTGCAAATCCAATTTGTTCCAGAGTTTCACTCCACATACAGACACACAATAATATTTACGAGTAGTTTGGGCTCTCGGTAATGAAAAATGTCCAAAACCTCTCAAATTATGAGTTCGCACTGGAGTTTTAAAAAAACGTTGTAAGTTAGGCGGTAATAATTTGTTAAATGCTTTATATAAGACTATTGATGTATTATATTTTACAAGATCATCAAATTTTAGCAACTTTGATTGCGTGAACAGATTATGAGTATGTTCTAGAAAACCAACCTTGTGAATGATCCTCACTGCTCTTTTCTGCAATATAATCAGAGGATTTATTGTGTTCTGGTAAGTATTTCCCCACACTTCAACACAAAAAGTAAGATATGGTAGTACCAGGGTGCAGTATAAAGTACGGAGGGCATTTTCATCAAGGTATAGCTTTGCTTTATTTATAATTGAGAGGCTTTTGGAGATTTTTGTTTTAATGTATCTGACATGGGGTTTCCATGACAATTTACTGTCAATTATTACTCCCAAAAATGTATTCTCACTCACAATTTCAATTTGGATACCATCAATACTTATTCTCTGTTCAGACATTTTGTTGCAATTACCGAACATCATTACCTTAGTTTTATTTATATTCAAGGATAATTTATTTGTGTCCATCCACTTTTTTATTATCTTTAGTTCCCTGTTTACCGTATTTACGAGATCATTATAATCGTCACTACTGTAAAATATATTTGTGTCGTCTGCAAACAGAATGAATTTCAGTACTTTGGATGAATTAAACATATAATTTATATATACATTGAACAGTTTTGGCCCCAGTACTGACCCCTGGGGGACACAAACAATGCCAAGAGTATCTGATGAATACTGACCCATTTTTACAAACTGTGACCTCCCTGTTAAATAACTTTTTAACCAATCTCCAGCCAGCCCCCTAATTCCATATCTTTCCATCTTTTTTAATAAAATTGAGTGATTAATGGTGTCAAAGGCTTTTTTTAGATCAATAAAAATACCAACTGCATACTTCTTTTGCTCCAGTGCATTAGTGACTTCTTCAATAGCTTCAGTTATTGCCATTGAAGTGGTTCTTTTGGACCTAAAGCCATACTGACCTTCATTAATTACATGATGTTTCTCGAGAAACTTTTCAAGTCGAGAATTGAAGAGCTTCTCTAAAATTTTTGAGAATTGGGGCAAAAGAGAGATTGGTCTGTAATTAGTAAAAGCGTGTTTGTTTTTATTTTTGAAAAGTGGAATTACTTTAGCGATTTTCATTTTTCTTGGAAAGCAGCCAGTCTGGAATGACAAGTTACAAATATAAGTTAAGGGTTTTACAATATTCAGTATAACTTCTTTAATCAATGTCATGCTGATATCGTGACAGTCAGTGGAGGACTTACTTTTACATTCCCACACAATATTTGTAACCTCCTGCTCATTTGTAGCTGAGAGGAAGAATGACAAAGAATTCTGTTCAATAGTTGATTTTTCGACTCCACTGTCTGGAATATCAGCGGCCAACTTAGGGCCAACATTTACAAAGAAATTGTTGAACTTATTTACTACATTACTCATATTATAATCTTCACCATTTTCATCAATAAAGTGATCAGGATATGTCAACTTTGAGGATCCTTGTTTGATAAGGCTATTCAAAACATCCCAAGTTCCTTTAATATTGTTTTTATGTTCATATAGTTTATTTTGATAACATAATCGTTTGCTTGTTCTTATAATATCCGTTAATTTATTTTTGTACTTCTTATATCTTTGTTCTGCTTCTTCTGTTTTTACTTTAATAAACAATTTATAGAGGGTGTTTTTCTTTTTACAGGCATTAATTATTCCTTTCGTAATCCATAGGCTTTTCTTATGTTTTTCCTTTAAAAAATATTCTTTCACAGGGCAGTGTTTATTATACAAGGAAATAAAGATATCTAAAAAATTACAATAAGCACTGTCCACATTAGGATCTCTGTAAACTGGAGTCCAATCCTGAAGCTCTAAACTATTGTTAAGGGCACGAATCATGTCCTCAGTAATTTTTCGTTTAGAGATTTTCTTCATAGTGTCTTTCGTTTTCTTGAGATTACAGTCATACAAAGTAAAAACAGGTAAGTGGTCAGTAATATCACATATAAATAGGCCACTGATGATTTGATTTCCCATAATGTTAGTAAAAATGTTGTCAATAATTGTGGCACTATGTGATGTTATTCTGCTCGGTTTCGTTATAGTTGGATACAGAGACAAGCTATACATTGTGTCAGTGAAGTCGTCAACATTTTTTAGTTTGGTTGGATTTAACAAATCAATGTTAAAGTCACCACAGATAAATATGTTCTTTTGGTTCACAGTAGAAAATAGTTTACCCATCCACTCATTAAAAGTTTCTATACTTGAACCAGGTGCCCGGTATACACAACTCATGAAGATATTAGTCTTTTTATCATTATGAATTTCCACTGTTATACATTCAAATACACCATCCACAGCTATGGTCATATCAGATGAATGTGGGTAACACAAAGGTATGGTTGCCCCCACGCCGCCCTATTGGCACTGTACAAGTTGTGGCAGCAGCTGTAACAGGAACAGCTGCCTCTATATCAGTCGACCCTTCATGGGAACAGTGTCAAGCTTATGTCTCCACCCAGGAGGTAGTTGAGTGCTGCAGTGTCCCTGAGTTCATGGCGCCAGACTTTCCGGGGTTGACCCAGCAACAAGCTGCTGAGGCAAGGGCCCTCCTTGTCCAGTATAGCAACATCTTTTCCCAAGGGGAGGGAGACCTAGGATGCACGTCCTTAATCAGCCATGAGATTCCCCTGGTGGACAATGCTCCTGTTCGACAGCCATATCGTAGAATTCCACCCTCCCAGTATGAAACTGTAAAAGCGCACATCCGACAGCTTTTAGATAGTAAAGTCATCAGAGAAAGTAGCAGTCCATATTCTTCTCCTATAGTCTTGGTGACTAAGAAGGATGGGAGTTTGCGCCTTTGTGTAGATTACAGGCAGCTAAATGCAAAAACCCGCCGTGACGCATATCCCCTTCCCCGTATCGAAGAGTCGTTGGATGCACTTTCAGGAGCAAAATGGTTCTCCACCTTGGACCTTGCAAGTGGATACAATCAGGTGCCAATGGTGGAGCAGGATAAACCTAAGACCGCCTTCTGTACGCCTTTTGGCCTATTTGAGTTTAACAGAATGGCATTTGGACTGTGTAATGCGCCTGGAACGTTCCAGCGTTTAATGGAGCGCATGTTTGGCGATTGCAGATACCAGTCCGTTCTACTGTACCTGGACGATGTGATCATCTTTTCTGCCACCGTCCAGCAGCATTTGGAAAGACTGGGAGAGGTGTTTTCCCGTCTGCAAAAACAGGGACTAAAAGTAAAACTGTCAAAATGCCGGTTCTTCCAGCACCAGGTTAGTTACTTGGGGCATGTGGTCTCCGCTGAGGGAGTTGCCACGGATCCCGCCAAGATAGAGGTGGTTAAGGAGTGGAGACGCCCTGGACATCTGGCTGAATTACGATCTTTCCTCGGTTTCGCGAGTTATTATCGGCGTTTCGTGGAGGGATTTTCAAAGCTGGCAGCCCCGCTCCACCATCTGGTAGGAAGACTCAGTGGACCTCGAAGGAAGGGAAAGACCCCCCCCAGTTCCTCTGGCCTCGGCCTGGGATGAAGGATGTGAGCAAGCATTTCTGTCTCTGAAGGAGCGACTCACCTCGGCTCCAGTGCTGGCTTATGCTGACTTTAAGAAGCCCTTCATCTTGGAGGTAGATGCCAGCCACGGAGGTCTTGGTGCAGTCCTCTCCCAAGAACATGAAGGGAAAGTACGCCCAGTCGCATTTGCCAGTCGGGGACTCAGAGCTGCTGAATGAAATATGGAAAACTATAGCTCCATGAAGCTCGAACTACTTGCGGTAAAATGGGCAGTTACGGAAAAGTTCCGTGAATATTTGCTGGGGAACCATTTCACAATCCTTACTGACAATAACCCCCTGAGCCATTTGCACACGGCAAAGCTGGGAGCAACCGAGCAGCGGTGGGCTTCTCAACTGGCATCATTCAATTTTACCCTCAGATATCGTCCGGGCAAGAGCAATCAGAATGCGGACGCTCTTTCTCGTCAGTATCTGGAACGCTTCACCTTCGGGACAGAGGTCCCCGCGTTGGGCGCATTGACCAGCTTTGGTCCGACGCCGGCCATAGAGGGCCAATGCGAGGAGGTGGTGGCCTTACCAGGGCGTACACCTCAGGATCTCAGCTCGCTTCAGGATGCTGACCCAGTCATCGGGCCCGTGAGGAAGTACTATCAAGAAGGGCGACGGCCAGGTGCAATGGAGCGTGAAGCGTTACCCAAGTCCAGCAGAGCCCTGCTCCGGCACTGGGACCGCCTAGTCAACGAGGAAGGAGTTCTGTACCGCCAGATTCATGCACCGGGGGGGGTCCAGAGACCTTCCAGCTGTTGCTGCCTCAGTGCCTGCAAGCCGAAGTCCTACGGAGTGTCCACGATGAGCAAGGGCACCAAGGCATGGAAAGAACACTTCAGCTACTCCGAAGCCGATGTTTTTGGCCTAGTATGACTAAAGATGTTGAACAGTGGTGCCAGCAGTGCCAGCGATGCGTTCTGGGGAAGGCCGTCCAGCCCAAAGTCCGTACATATTGGAGCACGATGCAAGCCACTCGACCGAATGAAATCCTGGCTCTTGATTTTACTCTGTTAGAGCCGGCCAGTGATGGACGAGAGAATGTCTTGATTCTCACAGACATATTTACAAAGTACTCGCAGGCTGTCCCTACTAAAGACCAACGAGCTCCTACTGTGGCCAGGGCCTTGGTGCAGCAATGGTTCCATAGGTTTGGTCCCCCAGCTCGTATACACTCCGACCGAGGGCGAAACTTTGAGAGCCTCCTGATCCAGCAACTGTGTCAGATGTACGGTATACAAAAGAGCCGCACCACTCCATACCATCCTCAAGGGAATGCCCAGTGTGAGCGGTTTAACCGCACACTCCATGACTTGCTGCGCACACTACCTGAGACAGAGAAGCGTCGCTGGCCACATCATCTGCCTCAGCTCACCTTTGCCTATAATATTACCCCACACCAGACCACAGGGCATACACCATATTATCTGATGTTTGGCCACCACCCAAGATTGCCAGTTGATTTCTTGCTTGGTATTAGGGAGGCTGCTCCAGACACCAACACCCTAGAAGAATGGGTTGAAAAGCACCAGCAAAGTGTCAGGATGACTCATGAACATGTCAAGCAGAGATCAGAAGAACTGGCCCTCAGGCGGAACCAGAACCATAATGACCAGGTGAACGATGCCGGCTTCCAAGAAGGAGATTTGATCTATCTGCGGAACCACCCACACGGGAGAAATAAAATCCAGGACTACTGGAACTCTGTGGCCTATCGAGTTGTACGCTGCCCTTCTGGAGCAGGAGCGGTATACACTGTGATCCCTGCAGATGCGGGTGGACCTGTTCGACAGGTGCATCGTTCTGAGATGCGCGCCATCCCTATGGGATTGAGGCCTGGGCCAGGTGGTGTTCCTTGTCCAGCTTGGGAAGAGGAGACCCTCAAAGATCCTCCTGCCTGTAGCGATAGTGATGCCCGAGATGTGATCATTTGGTATGGGGCAGAACAAGAACCTCAAGCTGTACCTGCGCCAACTGGCGCCTCAGCATCTGAAGAAATTGACAGCGAGGATATGGCTGAGGTGCCTGAGGACAATATTGTGGCTGTGCGCCGTTCAGCGAGGTCTACAGCAGGGCAGCACTCCAATCTCTACCATCTACCCCGGCCGACTTGTGGCAGAAATGATGGTCCATCAGGAATAGAGCGTGAAGACTCCTGGGCATGAGGTGTCATCGTCGGGCCGCCGATTCATTTGGAGGGGGTGGATTGTAGCCTGTGGATTTGGGGTGCTCTCTTTTCCCTCTCTTCTCCCTCTTTCTCCGCCTCTCGCTCACTTTCACTCTTTCTCGTATTGCTACGTCACCTAATGTGGGTGGGAGAGGTTGGCAATTAAGCGCAGGCAGGTGTATAGGCACCTGGGGTCCTCATGCCGGTAGCCATTCATTGTAGCTAGCTATTGACGCGTTGGAGTGCAGCAGTGTTCCTGGGTGCTGTTCGTTGTGCAAGGTATGTCCAAACTATCTGGTGTTGTATGACTATAATGGTTATTTGGGTTCAGTGCACTAAGGGAGGTTTTAATGTTTTCTTGATGGGCTAAGGTGTTACCGAGCGATCGCCAACGGCGCTACTGTTTTGTGTGTGTGCATGCGTTTCCAAAACACGTTGGGAATGTCTAAAGTGACAAGCGTAGAGAAGGTACCCTTTTATTCTATCTGTTTTAGCGTATCTCTGGTGGTTTATTACGTTAATTGTAATGAGGCTCCGTTGTTATGTTCGCCAGCGTCCAGTGACCCTGGTGAATGCGTGAAGCACGGAACACTGTCTACTCACCCAATCGCTAGCTTGCAAAAAGGTATGTTATGGCTTTAATTATAATGTGTTTGATAAAAAGCAAAACTTGTAACAAAGTTATGTGCTTCATGGTCTTTGCTGAAAGAAGTAATGGTAGAGGGTTTTTCTTGCAGTAAATCTACTGGCTTACGTCTGGTTAGGATCTAACAGTATTTAATTTATGGGTCTTGTGTTTGCCGTGTGTGCGCGTGTATTTAGTAGCTATATGTAAATAGACTGACTGATTATGACTCTTAGGCGCACAGAGCACTCAACTGGGTCTCTTGTTTCTTTTTTGTTTGTTTGTTTGTTTTTATAGAGGCTACAGCAATCAGATTGTCGGCTGCTGTTCTCTTGAATGTGTTTGAATGTGTATGTATGTGCAGGTGCTGCCTCTTAGACATTTTTTTCGTTTGGTTTATTGATTTATTGTATTTTTCTTTTTTTTCTTTCTTTTTTTTTACCACTAGCCGGCGGGCTGTAAGAGATGTGTGTTAGTGTACTGATTGTGGCCACCGGCTAGCGGTTTCTTCTTTTTGCTTGTCTCCCCCCCCCTTCCCTATTAATAGCCTAATGTGGATTGGGCCTATAGGATAGATTAGCCTACCGGGCTCTAGTCTGGTTTCCTTAGAGTGTTTCACCCATTTTGAACCGATGTGTGCAGTGTAATGCTGTGAAGTGTGCATCTGGTGTAATAGCTCAACTAGCAATGTTGCTGTGGTGTGTAAGCTGAGTTTGTAGTGTTTGTTCTACTCTAAAGTGGTGTGCCTTAGCTCACGTGTGGTATCGAAACCTAGGCCTGTTTAAGCTTACATTCTGGTGGCTCACTCTACTATGGCTTATCCCTGTTAAATGATGAATTTGTGTGTTATTTATTGACTATCTAAAGCGACTCATTTTTAACTAAGATAAAATAAACATTGTATCTTTTTACTTTGCTAAACCAAGCCTGTGCGTGTTTCTTTATAAAAGAGTCCCCTTGCTCTCACCAGTCTTGTCCAAGGGGTGGCGTAGTCAACACTGCCATCGCCCCACGAGGGGGCAACATCTGTGTTCTTAGTATGTTTAGCATTTTGATGATGTGAATCAAGCTACTTTGACACCAGGTGCTGCATCAATGTCAATATTTGTCAAGATCTTCTATTCTCTTCACCACTAAGACTTTTGCTTCCTCCGATGTCCCATTTAGTTTGATGAAGATCTTACAGTTGGCTACCCAGGTTTGTTAAATCTTGCCTTGTTTCCTAAGTTGTCGTGCAATCCTTGCGATGTCGGCATTTTTCTTTGTCAAGTGTTCATTTATGAAAACATTTGTGCCTTTCAGTTTGCGTCCTTGTTTCAGAAGTGCTATTTTCTTTTTTCGATTTGTAAACCTCATAATGACCGCTGGTGGTCTCCCGTTCTTCGTGGGCAGTGGGTGACACGCCTCAATGTACTCCAGGTCCGTCTCTATCCCCCTGCTCTGGAGGTAGGAAGCAACCTGTTGTTCCACCGACTGTGTCTCCTGGTCGCTGAGCTCCCCGCTGTCCGCGGCCACCGCACGCGCATAAGAGCGCGGCCTGATCTTAATGCCGGTGATGACCACATCATTCACGCGGGAGTATTGCTCCAGCTCATCCACTCGTCGCTCAAGATCCTCAATGCGCTGGTCTTTCTCCGCGTTCTGGAGGCGTAGTTGTTTCACCTCCTCCAGTAGCCCCAGGAGCTGCTCCTGCTGTGCTCTAACAGCAGTCACATCGCCGCACAGGGAGTGGAGAGAGAGTTTTATCTCCTCGAACTCCTCCGGTGTCGGGCCTTTCCTCGATGGGGGCATTCTGGTGATTTATGCGCCAAGGTATCCAGTGTAATACACACTCCGAGTCTCAGCTCTAGTTGCACGTGGCCGCCATTTTAGTGTTTAGTGTAGTGTTTTAGTCTCTTAGTGTTGTGATCCCATGAGGTCATTTCATTGATTTTCTTGCAGTTTTAAAGTAAAATATGTTTTGTAAAAATATATATTTTATATAAACAATTATATTTTTTACATTATACATTTTTATAAACTCAAACTTCTATAACATTTTTTTTGTTTCATTTTAATAATTTTCACTTCTACAATAATCTTCCAAATGTCTTTAAAACAAGAGCAGTCATAGGTCTATATTCCAAATCATTCTTGAATTACAACTATTTCAGTTTGGATAGTGATTTTGCAATTTTAGCAATTATTTTAGTAATTTAAATGCTCATTTATTTGACTCTCGAGGCTCTGAATCTGTTGTTGTTCTCCTGCAGATCTAAAGCCGAAGCCTGAACTCACATCAGATCCTGCAGGAGCTGCACTGACTGGAAACACAGTGACTTTGACCTGTCGCATGGATCCGTCCACTGGAAACTGGGACTTTTACTGGTACAAACACACACTGAACCCTGAGACAGAGAAGACAGAAACAAACTCCTACAGCCTGAAGATTGATTCAGTGTCTGATGGAGGCCAGTACTGGTGTAGAGCTGGAAGAGGGAAACCAGTCTATTACACACAATACAGTGATGCACTGTGGGTAAATGTTACAGGTGAGAGAGACTGTAGTGTGTGATGCAACAAATACAGATCAGAGACAATATCTACACAACTTCTGAAACTATAAATGCAATAATCTGTGTTTGTACAGTGAGTCCTAAAGCTGTGCTGACGGTACGACCTGATGAACGAGTGTTTAGAGGAGAAACAGTCACTCTCAGATGTGATATAAAGTGGGGAGGAGACGCTGAGTGGACATACAGATGGGAAATAGAGGGAACCAACAACCAATATAAAAACACTGTCAGCCGAACCTCAACACAAGAGTTGAACATCAGCAGTGTTGATCTCTCTCACCGCGGTAAATACACCTGTACAGGACAGATACACACTCAAAGCTCTCAGCGCAGTGATGCTGTTACACTGACTGTCTCAGGTGAGTGTGTGTTTGTTGTGATCAGCTTCTCCATCAGTTTCTCTACGGCTCTGTAACTCGTGATGTTTTGTTCAGCTGAAGCTCAGGCATCAGTGCGAGTGTCTCCACAGCCGTGGCTGACTGAAGGAGAATCAGTGACTCTGACCTGTGAGGTTTCAGGCTCCTCTAAAGGCTGGACGTTCAGCTGGTTCAGAGATCATGATCATCTGTCAGACAGCAGCAGAGGAGCTGGAGGATCTTACACTCTCAGTCCTGCTGCTCTACAGCACACAGGAGTTTATACGTGCAGAGCAGAGAGAGGACGACCAGCCTATTACACACACAACAGCAGCTCACACACACTGTGGATCACTGGTGAAGGTTTATGCTTGTGCTCATCCGGATCTGTGTTTCACTGCAGTCTCTGTGCTGTCAGTTTTGATGGAGATTTTCCTCTTTTCAGGAGTTTCTGCTTCAGTGTCTCTGGTCATCAATCCCAGCAGAAGTCAACACTTCTCATCTGACTCTCTCTCTCTGAGCTGTGAGGGTCAGAGTAACTCTGCTGGATGGACAGTGAGAAGATACACAGACAAAGACATACAAACTTGTGCAAAACAAACAGGATCTCGATGTGTAATCGACTCTCTCAGCACATCTGACACTGGAGTGTACTGGTGTGAGTCTGAATCTGGAGAGAAACGCCATCCTCGAAACATCACTGTACATGGTGAGTCAAATCACTCTTACAACCATAACACAAAAAGAAAACATAAAAACAACAACAATCTGTTCAGATTAAAAATTATTATAATTGAGAATTCAGTCATGTGATTATGCATTAAACTAACTGAAAATTTCAGATTTTTACCCCCCAGCACATTGAATATCAAGATTTCAACTCTATAATAAAATAAAATATACTACATTATCATTAAGTATTGGATTATATAATAACCCTTATATTTTATAATAACCCTTTTCTATGTGAATATAATGTAATTTATTCCTGTGATCAAAGCTGAATTTTCAGTCTTCAGTGTCACATGATCCTTCAGAAATCACTCTAATATGATGATTTGATGCTCAAGAAACATTTATGATTATTATCAATGTTGAAAACAGTTGTGCTGCTTCATATTTATGTGGAAAACATTTATTTTTTCTTTGATGAATAGAAAGTTTGAATAACAATTTATTTGAAATATAAAACTTTTGTAACATTATAAATGTCTTTTTTGATCAATGCATTTGATAATGCATCCTTACTGAATAAAAGTATCAGTTTCTCAGATTAACGGTAGTGAACATTTTGACCCTCCAGATCTTATTAATAATTGAAGTATGGCTCTTATTAATACAGCCTGTATCGTCACTAGCATCTGTTGATGTATTTCTTGTGTTTGTAGACGGTGAGGTGATTCTGGAGAGTTCTGTTGATCCTGTGATTGAGGGACAGACTCTGACTCTACACTGTTTACATCGATCTACAAACTCCTCGATCCTCAGCGCTGATTTCTATAAAGACGGATCACTGATCCAGAATCAGACGACAGGAGAGATGAGCATCACTACTGTCTCAAAGTCACATGAGGGTTTCTACTACTGTAAAACAGAGAGAGGACAGTCACTCCACAGCTGGATCTCAATCACTGGAGTCTTGAACGGTGAGATGATTTAATGAGAAACGCCACACCATTATTATATACTATTATATATTATAGTCTCTGGCTCTTATTTCTGCTGGAGCAAACTCAGTTATTGACATTAGTGTTTATTGTTTCACATAAACGAAAGCATAACCATCAAATCGCATGCAAAATATACTTGTCATGTACTGGTCGGAGACACGAAGGTTGAGGATCCAAACACAGTATTTATTAGTGATGTTATGTTCTGTGCCGAGGCTTCGGAGTGTGTGTCGAGAAATCCCGGGAGCTTTCAGTGAAGCTCGTATCGAGGCTTGTATCGCTTTAGACCAATGACGTCATTGATGACTGGTTCAGGAAGCGGTTCAATCTTGGCACAATATTTTGACAGATACTGTATATAAACTCATGGTTTAAACCCAGCCACTTTCCAGTTTTAGAATAATAATATTGGCCCTTCTGCGTATTATGACCAAATAATTGATTCACACACATTTGGAAACGCTTTTTTTGTTCAAGCCAATACATTTATAGAAACAAGATTAAGCCACTTTTTTCTTGCTTCTATTAGGAGTTGAAGTGTCTTTTGCGTCAAAAATACACGGCCAGTCCGTTAAAGTGTTGCACATTTTCACAAACACAAAAAGGCAAAAACATGAAACATCTTTGAAATTCTTTCGGCCAATTCTTCCAAACAGCGCTCAAGTATGTAATGTCTCCAATTCCTGAGGAATCTTACATGTTTTGAATCTGTATAATATCTTCCTTAGATTCCGATTTAGACAATTTCCTCATATTTGACAGCCAGACGGTGAGATAACTGTTTCTCCTTCCTCTCTTCAATCCCTTTAGCTAAAACAGCATATACTTGTATGAAGACATGAGGAGGAGTGGCTTTAAAGCTAACTTAAAGTAAAATATACAAGGACAACTTTGAGTAAATGCAGTACAGGATAAATTCAAGTAAATTCTTGAATAATACAGCACTACACATAAAACAGAATAAAAGATGAGAATAATAATAATACAAATTGAAAACATATTAAATTGGCTCTTACAACATTTATTACACAGTTATGTAATACAATCATTATATACCATCATGAAATACACATTGTATTCATATAAATAGATTAGTCTATGTGGGAATATATTTTTTTTAATTATTTCTAAGCCTTAAAGGAGAAGTTCACTTTCAAAAAAACTTTTGCTGATAATTCACTCACCCCCATGTCATCCAAGATGTCCATGTCTTTCTTTCTTCAGTCGCAAAGAAATTAAGGTTTTTGATGAAAACATTCCAGGATTTCCCCCCATGTAATGGATTCTATTGGGACCCAAACGGTAGAAGGTCCAAATGACAGTTTAAGTGCAGCTTCAAAGGGCTTTAAACGATACCAGACGATGAATAAGGGTCTTATCTAGCGAAACGATCGGTCATTTCCAAAATAAATAAAAAAGTTTAAGTTTTATAAGCACAAACGCTCGCCTTGCTCTGTTCTGTGATGCGCGTTGAAGACGTCACGTAATACGCAATTACGTTGAAAAGGTCACGCTTGACGTGTGTACAAATGTGTGGAAAGAGGACCATATACATTTTCAAATGTATTTGTGTCAGTTTATCGTTTAAAATGCCCATTTCGTGTGCGTATCCTGGGTGTTTTAATATTAAAAAGCCAAAAAGAACATTTTCTTCAGGACAGAAATTTTTCAAGCGTGACCTTTTCAACGTAATTGCGTATTACGTGACGTCACGAACGCGCAGTCGGTCAGTCCAGTCGGTGGAAAAGTGGCTTTTGATGGAGCAAAAACGACAATGAGACGTAATGGCAATGAGACGGGCGAGAGCGCTCAAAACTCTTCAGATCGCATTATTTAGTGGAACATTAATAGAAACTGTCATCCTCTGAAAAGAAAATGAGGCGTGAACATGAGAATTAAAAGTAGCCACGTGATCACAAATTAATCAGAGCAGACGCGATTCAATAAGTGTATCCTTCTTATATGTAAAATTATTAAAAATACCAGTTTATGCAGTTTAATTATGGCCTCTAAGATCGCAGCCGGAAACTATTAGCCCTGGCTTATAGCCCTCGCTCGTACTGGCTCGACAGTGGAAAAGCAGCTAATAATTTCTGACTGGCATTTAACTGCACAAATCAAACAAACATTAACGTGTAAAGGCAGAGACCAGTCAAGCTCAATGGTAAGTCCGGCCTTGATCACAGATCACATCAGGTCACCTGTAATGGATCTGCTTGTTTTACACTCTTTGACCACCAGGTGGTGTGAGCAAATGAAGCCTCGAGAAATGAACCCTTTAGTGAACCACTGGGCTGAAAAGCTTCAATGTTTCATGAGGCTTCATCTCACCACTGTAAGAAATTGTAGTTTGCCTTGACCCAGATTCCACTCCTGAATATATTTTAGAATGAGCTCATCCCCAAAATGGCTTAATTATCATAGAGATTAAGGCAGTCAAGTTATATTGTTTTGACCATTTGGGTTGATCACATCCTGAGCAAATGGTAGTCAGTTGTAGAATGGGACTGGGTGTGGGACACAGAGAACCTTCTCAGACAATGGGGTGTCACAACTTCATTAACATACAGACCACAGCTGTCACAACAGGAGCAACTTCATTTACATTAAGAGTTGTAAACTGTAACAGGATAAACGTTTTAAGATTTGGATGTTCTGGGTTCATTCTGACGCCGGTGAACCCAAGGTGCTTTGTGTCCCTTGCCACTGCTATACTGTAATAAACTTCATTTTTGAGATCTTCAACGTCCACATCATTTTTTCTTACACCACCACTACTCAGTGGTTCAGGAAGCCTCATTTTGCCATCACTACAAACAATAACCGAGTTAAGGGCTGAGGCGAACAGAGAAATCCAACTGAACAAGCAGAGACTCAGGAAACAAAGTTTTAGAAATGCAGTCAAGACATATGCAACACTTAACGATGAATGACTGAATTGACCATCAGGCTTATAAAGGGAGAGCTAACAAGGTTAATGAGACACAGCTGAAAACAATGAGTGCTGATGAGTTTGGGCAAAGGATTATGGGTAATGAAGTCCATGACAGAGTGGCACTGGTCTGGGATTGAGTGCCCTCTGGTGTTTATCAAGGGCTCTCCAGCTGGTGTTCATGACAATACTGAGATTTAGTGAAATCAACACCTTATAAACAACATCCCGCAACTTTTCATTAATTATTAATTATTTTTGTTTTTTATTTATTTACTCACCCTCATATCATCCAAACATGTATAACTTTATTCTTCTGTGGAACATAAAATAAGTTATTTGGAAAAATGTATCTGTGTTTTTGTCCATACAATGTAACTGAAAAAAATCCTTCAAAATATCTATTATTATAGTAAGGATAGTATGATCTCTGTAAAATATCAGTCTTTAAATGCAAGATATTTAAAGTGTACCTAAAATATACTTGCAATAGTTTCACTTTAGCACAATCAGATATACTTAAATTTAGAAATCTATTTTTTGTTCCACACAAGAAAGAAATTCAAAATGAATGTCAGTAAATTTCGGCAGATTATGTATTTTTAAATGAACTATTCCTTTAATACAGAGCTCTGAAAGGGAAATGGTGGTGGAATAAGATGAGACAGGAGGAAAAATATTTTTGTTTTATATTCACTCACAAACTTTGTTGCAGAATAATGTTCTTGTGTTTCTGTTTTTCAGGTCAGATTTCTGTCCTCAAAATCCTCAGTTTTCTTCTGGCCGCTTCTCCGTATCTGCTAGCGACAGTCGTGCTGCTTTACAAATGTTACAGAGCGAGAGGTACAACTACTGTCTGACACACACACACACACACACACACACACACACACACACACACACACACACACACACACACCACTCTCTCTCTCTCTCTCTCTCTCTCTCTCTCTCTCTCTCTCTCTCTCTCTCTCTCTGACAGATCTGCCTTTACTGCCTGTCTTTTATATTATATAATATTTTAAGATAATGGACATTCATGAAAACAATAACTAGTAAATAAGGCATGTCTGTTTAAATGTTGAAAATGTTTTTTGTGTGTATTTCACAGTTTCAACTGAAGATCAAAGTCAGTTCACCGTAGCAGAGGAAGAAACTCCAACCTGATATTAATGAGCTGCAATAAACGAGCCTGACGAAATACTTTTTTTGAAAAGGCAAACTTTTAAAAACGTGTTTCAAAGTGCAAGTTTTTGAAAACGAGACCCTTATCATCTCCGTGTAAATACAAAAAATGTGAATTTGTGAAAACAGTGACATCATGCACATGCGTAGGCTATTGCGTGTTTAGTCTATAGGCTTTTTTAAATGAAAGGTTCCTTACAACAGACTCAAGGATGATATTTGTTTTCGAAGCCCTTGTGTTCAAAGGTTTTGACATTTTCTTAAAGGAAGTAAAATTGACTTTATATCAGAGGAGAACATTCTAAGATTGGGATTATAGTGAATGTTTCTGGCTTTGTGAAGGTGAAATTTTCCCAGAAGACAAAGTAATAATACAGTATTATCAAGATTAACATCCTTAGAATGGAAATCTAACAAAAACATCATAGATTATGTAATTTGTGTCTATAGGCCTGTGCGCTCAGCTCGAGTGAACTATAGTAAAATAATGTGTGTGTGCACAGTCCCGTTGTCTTCATTTACAAAGTCACATCGCCAACTACTTGTCATGTGTAATACAGCGTTATTAGTCGTTTTTTACGGAATCCGTGTGAACAGGGATATTTGTGATAACGTTGTCATCTGTACAAAGAAAAAAAAACCTTTCTGTTTTTAGCACATCGTGTTCATGTAAACGTACCCTTGTTCTCCAGAGTGCAGTGGAAATCCTCCAGTAGGTGGCGGCAAATCACTGTCTTAATAAGTGACTCATTGAACCTCATTAAAATTAGGGCTGCACGATTAATCGCGATTATTAAATCGCAAAGGCTGCGATTATTTTTTATTCGCACCTTGTCATTGATGTATGGCTCTGTAAACACTGTGAGTTTGAGTCACTTATAACGTGCATTTGAAAAAGCAACACGCGTCAAACATCTTTTCAAACATGAGAAGCATTTATGAACCTCTTGTCCAACAACAGACAACGTGTGTGTGTGTGTGTGTGTGTGTGTGTGTGTGTGTGTGTGTGTGTGTGTGTGTGTGTGTGTGTGTGTGTGTGTGTGTGTGAGACGCCCTCTGGCTTTCAGATGGAGCAGCATTTACTACATTTACTACCGATCAGCCGTTCTGCACTGACAAACTGTGCATAAAATAATCGCAGCCTTTGCCAAATCAAGTGCGGTTTCATTGCGATTAATCGTGCAGATCTAAGAGATTATTTCATTACGTGTTGCTCAGACGAGCAACTGTTCTCATGTGGCTTTGTTTAAAACTATTTTCATTTAGCAAAAAAAAAAAAACAGACAATATGTGTCTATAATGTAAGTTACATAATATTAACTTGTTTATTTAATCATTCTATAACAATATCACACTTGCAATATGGTTTTTCAGGAAAAACGGCACTCTTGCTCTTTACTCTTATTGCTTGCCTATATCATAAATAAAAATCAGGAACTCATATAAAATAATATTAAAATTCAGGCATTCCCCAATGTATTGATTTTGTTATAACATTTTTGTGTTCATAAACCTGTGAAAACCATTGTTGTCTTAACCATAAACTGTAAATAAAAATGTTGTGTGTGTGTGTTGTTGTGTATGTTCTTCCAACAGCTTGACAATGATATCATGTTGCTTGTTCTAGATCACTCGTCTCAGTAATTAGTAAACATGCCAGTTTCATTCTGTATCAAATGTTCTGTATAAACATTACTAAATAAACAAGTGTGGATTTGAACTTATTTGGATTTGCTCTTTTGAACAATTGTTAGAACCCTGATTGAGCTCAAATGCCTGTATATTTCTAGTGATTCTGAAGATCTTGAGTTTGTTCTGGTGTTTTTCATTATAGGGTTTGAGCTAAACTCTGCAGGAAAGTGGATCTTGAGGACTGTAGTTGCCCATTGGTTTTGTTTAATGTAACATCAATGCTCTTTAAATGGTTGGTTCACCCAAAAATGAAAAAAATGAAATCACCATCATGTCATTCCAGAACCTGTAGAACATTGAACCAGGAAGCGCTGCACTGTGTTTATAGACGCTATTCTCGTTGCTTCATAACATTAAGGTTGAACCACTAGAGTCACATGGACTATTTTAACAATGTCTTTACTACCTTTCTGGGCCTTGAATGTGGTTGTTGTATTGCTGTCTATGTGGGGTCAGAAAGCTCTCAGATTTGAGATTTGAGGCCAGCAGCCGTATCACCCTGTAGCCCAAGACTGGTTTCCCACTGAAGCTCAGCAGGGTTGAGTCTGGTCAGTTCCTGGATGGGAGACTCCCGGGTAAACCAGGCTTCTGCTGGAGAAGTGTTAGTGAGGCCAGTAGGGGGCGCTGCTCATCCTGGGGTCTATATGTGTCCCAAACGCCCCAGTGTAGTGATGGGGACACTATACTGTCAAAGAGCACCGTCCTTCGAATGAGACGTTAAACCGAGGTCCTGACTCTCTGTGGTCAATAAAAATCCCATGGCACTTCTCGTAAAGAGTTGGGGTTTAACCTCGGTGTCCTGGAGCCAAAGTCCTTCCATTGGCCCTTATCAATCATGGCCTCCTAATAATCCTCATCCACTGAATTGGCTTTATCACTCTCTCTCTCCTCTCCAGCTGTAGCTGGTTTTTGTGTGTGTGTGTGTGTGTGTGTGTGTGTGTGTGTGTGTGTGTGTGTGTGTGTGTGTGGTGAGCGCACTGGTGCCGTTGTACTGTGGCTGTATCATCACTGGTGGTGGTTGAGGAGATTCCTCTGACTGGAATGTAAAGCGCTTTGGGTGTACAGTAGTATAAAAAGCGTTATATAAATGCCTCATTCATTTCATCAGAAAGATCTTCATTTGTGTTCCGAAGATGAACGAAGGTCTGACGGGTTTGTAACGACATGAGGGTGAATAATTAATGACAGCAACTTCATCTGTGGCTGAACGAACCCTTTAAGGGAGAATATAGTGGCTCTTAAAAGAGTCTTTGGGTTCCCTGATCAGACAGCCGAGCTGCTAAACACATTTATGCTCGTGTGAGGGATGATATTTTATATGGATACTGGAACAGGCCTTCAGCACTAAGCCATGTTTACGTAATAAATAATGCAACCAAAATTTGCATCGCAAATATGGAAACATTTGTATTTGTGCTGAGAGTTGTAGTTTAAGTTTCACTTCAAATAAATTTGTTTGACTTAATATAGCCATAAAAATAATTTAATATATAAATGTATACATATCTGTAACTTTGAGCTATTCTGAATAGCCTAATGGTAAAATGTAAAGGATTTGTTGTTGCATTATACTTGACTGTGTTATTGATGCGGTTTAGACTGACATTTTTTGTAATAATACAGAAAACAAAACCTTGTCTTTAATGCTATTATGTTTGACATTTAAGAGAGTTTGTGAAATTCTGATAATTAATAATCAAAATATTAAAATAATAAGTTATCAAATAGTATTCAAATAGCCTAAATATGTTCTCGTATGGAACATCACAGTCGAGACACACTGATTGCTTTAATTTTAGTTGTTCGCTTCTACAAACTGGAAGAAAAGTTGGAAGTAGACATTAAAAGAGCATCATAATAAAAATGATTGTAAAAGTAAATATTTAAATATATGTTTACCTGTGTTATTCAACATGATGTCCTCTTCATGAAATGGATTTGACATTAAAGATTTATAAATAAATAAAAACAGACAGAGCTTGAACATATTGTTTGACTCTCATATGGGTGTTAATATTCACCCACTATTCTATTCATTTAAATTACATTTGTAGGTTGATAAGTCAACATTTGTGAACAATTAGTGAAAAATCAATAGTGCAGCGCACAGACCTCTGATATACTATAGTAAAAAACACCTGAAACTGATTCAATCTGTATTTTATGAGGGAAGATGAACTATCTAGTTACAACTGTAAACATCAGAGACAAGAAGCTGGATTGTCCAAAAAAAAAAAAAAAAAAGAATTCAAATATAAATGTTAATGAAAATAATGCTTTTGCATTCACAACATTTGTTGAAGACAAAAGCCAATATGTCATTAGAACAGACATTTCTCATCTTAATCTATAAAAAAAAGCAAGATTTAAAAAGATTTGTGGATTTGTTTGTGTACTTTTATCTTACAACAAACATATACGATTAAACTCTTGAAATAAGTCGATTTTATGTTATGACATGCATTTTAGTCTGGGAGCTTAAGCCTTGTCTGTGAAACCAGCCATAATTGTCTTATATCTTATTGTTCTACATCATCTCCCTCTATAAATAGGTGATTAAATCTGCAATGCAACTGCTCTTTAAGGACAATATGTGTGGCTCTTAAAAGAGCCTTTGTGTTGTGTGTTGAGCGGACTCCTCTACTTGGAGCTGGTGTATTTGGTCACAGCCTTTGTGCCCTCAGACACGGCGTGTTTGGCCAGCTCTCCGGGCAGCAGCAGACGCACGGCGGTCTGGATCTCTCGAGATGTGATGGTGGAGCGCTTGTTGTAGTGAGCGAGACGAGACGCTTCACCGGCGATGCGCTCGAAGATGTCGTTGACGAAAGAGTTCATGATTCCCATCGCCTTGGAGGAGATCCCGGTATCGGGATGAACCTGCTTCAGGACTTTGTACACGTAGATCGCGTAGCTCTCCTTCCTGGACTTTCTGCGCTTCTTTCCGCCCTTGCCGGCGGTTTTAGTGACGGCCTTCTTCGAGCCCTTCTTGGGTGCGGACTTCGCTGGTTCAGGCATGATGATTCAGACAGAGAAACTCAGAGTACAATAAAGCTGAATCACTGCAGGCAGGCTTTATGCGCTGCTCTATGCTAATTTCCAAAGGGAAGTACGGCCTTCTCTGATTGCTAGTTGTCCTGGACCAACCCATAGAATGATTTAATTGGCTACATTAAAAGTTCCTTGCCTTGTGGGACACCCAATCACAGGCTTTAAATGTTGATCCCGCCCATCGCCTCATGTCCTACTACCATCCCCCATTACATCATGTTTCTTTGTTTCATTTTTCGTAATGCAATGCACTGTAGTATTAATTGAAAGTACAATATTGATCATTTCAGTTTAATCAACTTAAAAACAATAAAATACAATTCATACTGCAAAAACATAGATATTAGCATATTTAAAAACCACATAATGACCAGTGGGAAATGTTACAATAACGATTTTATCACTGAATGTAAAAAAAAAAAAAAAAAAAAAAAAAATCATAATCTCGTTAAAATCTATTTAATATAGTTAACTACTTGGAAACTTGTTCTTTGTGTGTAAATGTGTGTGGCTCTTAAAAGAGCCGTTGGGTTTTTCTTCTTCGTGGATCTCTTAACCCCCGAACCCGTACAGAGTGCGTCCCTGTCGCTTCAGCGCGTACACAACATCCATGGCGGTGACGGTCTTTCTCTTGGCGTGTTCAGTGTAAGTCACAGCATCACGAATGACGTTCTCCAGAAACACCTTCAACACACCGCGAGTCTCTTCATAGATCAGGCCAGAAATACGCTTGACGCCGCCACGTCGAGCAAGACGCCGAATAGCGGGTTTAGTGATTCCCTGGATATTATCGCGAAGAACCTTTCGGTGACGCTTAGCGCCTCCTTTCCCGAGTCCTTTACCACCTTTTCCTCTTCCAGACATGACTGCAGATAATCTTCATTCCACAACAGCAGATGATAGAAAACTACTGGGGAAGAGGAGTTTATTGTCAGCTAGCGGACCTAGTTGAAACCACCTGCAGGGGCGGTTCTATTAAACAACACCAGTTATGCATTTCCAAGTCGAGGTCAGTCTTTTGATGCTGGATAGCCGACCAGTGGAAATTAATAGGATTTAAGGAATACTGATAACTGCATAATATATGAAATAAAAATAAATAATATGCATTCACTTTAATAATAATGATAATAATAATCACATAAACACAACTAAATGTCGTAGCATAACACACACACACACACACTTAACCATTGTTAATTTTCTTTTATACTACTGACAGTTGGCCAATGGTCCTGATTTTCCGCTCAGTCTTCTATTATTTTTCTATTTGAACACACGAAGCCAGAAAACAGATTAAACCAGTATTATATTCGTGCACCAGAACCCGTAATTGTTTCATAATGTTGTACAGTACGATATAACATGTAATATATTTAACGATGCCAAAGCGGTTTATTCATAGTACATAAATCTAATGCAGCGTGTAACTTATATAGAAAAGGCTCAGAAAACTGTATGTATTGTTTTACATTAACACCAGAGTACAAAAAGCTAATTTTATTTTTATGCTAGATATTTAACTTTAATAATGATTGGATTAATGCAAACACTCTTTTCTTGGAGAAATTGGGTGGCTCTTAAAAGAGCCTTTGGTTTGAAGAGAAGCTTCGGTCAGTCTACTTGGCCTTCGCGGGCTTCTCGGTCTTCTTGGGCAGCAGCACGGCCTGAATGTTGGGCAACACACCACCCTGAGCGATGGTCACGCCACCCAGAAGCTTGTTCAGCTCCTCGTCATTGCGCACCGCCAGCTGCAGGTGTCGAGGGATGATGCGGGTCTTCTTGTTGTCCCGAGCGGCGTTTCCAGCCAACTCCAGAATCTCAGCGGTCAGATACTCGAGCACAGCGGCCAAATACACCGGAGCTCCGGCACCGACGCGCTGGGCATAGTTGCCTTTGCGGAGAAGCCTGTGAACACGGCCGACGGGGAACTGCAGTCCCGCCCTGGAAGAGCGACTCTTGGCCTTAGCGCGAGCCTTTCCCCCGGTTTTACCTCTTCCACTCATTGCGGTTTAAGTTTGTTTACGATTAACGAGGGGAACAAATATAATGCGGTTGCCAGTTGCCAGTGTTGAGGTGACTTATAAAAGAAAGCGTGACAGTCTCCTATTGGCTGAAATCTGAAAACATTCCCAGCCAATCAGTGATCTTCCCTCTGAACACCAACCCCCCCCCCCCCCCCCCCCCCCCCTTCTGCTACTGACACTCAAACACGTCACGCTGTAGTTTCATTTAATGCCGCTAGTCTTCCTTTTAATTGGTGACTTTATTTTGATGATGATGATAAAAATGTGTGATTACAAGTTAAACACTTTGGTCATTAAAGCTCCAATATGTAGGAATTTTGTAATAAAATTTCCGAAAATAACTTGCACAGTGTGATATACACTCACCTAAAGGATTATTAGGAACACCATACTAATACTGTGTTTGACCCCCTTTCGCCTTCAGAACTGCCTTAATTCTACGTGGCATTGATTCAACAAGGTGCTGAAAGCATTCTTTAGAAATGTTGGCCCATATTGATAGGATAGCATCTTGCAGTTGATGGAGATTTGTGGGATGCACATCCAGGGCACGAAGCTCCCGTTCCACCACATCCCAAAGATGCTCTATTGGGTTGAGATCTGGTGACTGTGGGGGCCATTTTAGTACAGTGAACTCATTGTCATGTTCAAGAAACCAGTTTGAAATGATTCGAGCTTTGTGACATGGTGCATTATCCTGCTGGAAGTAGCCATCAGAGGATGGGTACATGGTGGTCATAAAGGGATGGACATGGTCAGAAACAATGCTCAGGTAGGCCGTGGCATTTAAACGATGCCCAATTGGCACTAAGGGGCCTAAAGTGTGCCAAGAAAACATCCCCCACACCATTACACCACCACCACCAGCCTGCACAGTGGTAACAAGGCATGATGAATCCATGTTCTCATTCTGTTTACGCCAAATTCTGACTCTACCATCTGAATGTCTCAACAGAAATCGAGACTCATCAGACCAGGCAACATTTTTCCAGTCTTCAACTGTCCAGTTTTGGTGAGCTTGTGCAAATTGTAGCCTCTTTTTCCTATTTGTAGTGGAGATGAGTGGTACCCGGTGGGGTCTTTTGCTGTTGTAGCCCATCCGCCTTTGTGCTTTGCTGCATACCTCGGTTGTAACGAGTGGTTATTTCAGTCAAAGTTGCTCTTCTATCAGCTTGAATCAGTCGGCCCATTCTCCTCTGACCTCTAGCATCAACAAGGCATTTTCGCCCACAGGACTGCCGCATACTGGATGTTTTTCCCTTTTCACACCATTCTTTGTAAACCCTAGAAATGGTTGTGCATGAAAATCCCAGTAACTGAGCAGATTGTGAAATACTCAGACCGGCCCGTCTGGCACCAACAACCATGCCACGCTCAAAATTGCTTAAATCACCTTTCTTTCCCATTCTGACATTCAGTTTGGAGTTCAGGAGATTGTCTTGACCAGGACCACACCCCTAAATGCATTGAAGCAACTGCCATGTGATTGGTTGATTAGATAATTGCATTAATGAGAAATTGAACAGGTGTTCCTAATAATCCTTTAGGTGAGTGTATTTCCTCCAGTTGTGTACTTACAATATTTCAAAAGTCTCCAAAGATTTTTTATTTCAGAGAAATTCCGATTTTAAATAACTGGCCGTCCCGGAAAAGAAACGTCGCCTCTCAGTGACGCAATGTCCGCTCTATCCTTGTTTTCCGGTGTAGACCATGTGATCGGATATTCCACCACACCGGATTTTTTTTTTTTTTTTTTACAACAACTTTATTGAGGTTTTTTTTCTTATCACAATAAACAATAACGACGTCTGACAAAGAAGAAAAATAAATAAAATAAAAAAAAAACACCACACCGGAATATCACATGGTCAAATGCGGAAGTGGTGGTTATAGATGGTTATTGCTGTTATGGATCACGATTACTCTTTGGCGAGTATTGAAGTGCCAACAAAACGAAAGCGTCCATATTCTGATACACGCAGACTGTGTGACAAATGAAGGAATAAAACCTGGATAAATATCGGCCAGGCGTTTTCGAGATGGAGAGAGCTGCGCGACTATCTTGGACTTGATAGAGACTCTGCTCTCGCGAGTGTATTGATAGACAGGTAAGACATGCAACTGTCAATAATAGCACTTATAAACAAAGTTATATTGCTCTTTGTACTTCGGTAAGGCTTTTTATCACGTGTGGTGACCGAGATTATGGCAGTACAATTAAATACAATCAGATATGTTTGTATGATATGCAGATATGATATGTGTTGTTAAAAAAATATATTTAGTCATTACTTACAAATGTTCGTTCAAATTTACTTTTAGATATTGGTTTGAACACGTTAAACAACACGGCATTAACCATAAAAACGTAAAACTGCACAACATTAACCCAACAAATCATTTGACAAATAGCTGTAAGTTGTAACGGGATAATATAGCATAACATTTCACGTTCCTTGCAGTTGATTAATTATGATGACATAAAATAATACGATCAGACATACAGGTAATACAAAAACGAATAAATTACCTCATCCGTGATCATGATTCATTAATTTCATTTAGATACATCGCTAGATGGTGAAATCTCCCATCGTCACCTCCTTCATAGCGTCATCAAGCTTCGCCTTTGTTATTGTTGGAAACTGCGCCCTCTTGTGGTAAAAAAAAATCACATACTGGAGCTTTAAGCATAATAGCTTTAGTTTAATTGTATAAATATGTGAACATACACTACCGTTCAAAAGTTTGGGGTCAGTAAGATTGTTTTATGTTTTTAAAAGAAGTATCTTCTGCTCACCAAGGCTGCATTTATTTGATTAAAAATACAAACAAAAACAGTAATATTGTGAAATATTATTACAATTTAAAACATGTTTTCTGTGTGAATATACAGTAAAGTGTAATTTATTCCTGTCATCAAAGCTGAATTTTCAGCATCATTACTCCAGTCTTCAGTGTCACATGATCCTTCAGAAATCATTCTAATATGATGATTTGATGCTCAAGAAACATTTATGATTATTATCAGTGTTGAAAACAGTTATTTACATTTTTATTTCATGATGCTATGAAGAATAGAAAGTTCAAAATTCAGCTTTGATCACAGGAATAAATTACATTTTAAAATATATTCAAATAGAAAACAGTCATTTTAAATTGTCATAATATTTCACAATATTACCGGTTTTTTTTTTTTTTTTTTTTTTATCAAATAAATGCAGCCTTGGTGAGCAGAAGATACTTCTTTTGAAAACATTAAAAATCTTACTGACCCCAAACTTTTGAACAGTAGTGTATGTATAATATGTATTTATGTATAATATACATTTATGTATTTATGCATAAATACTTAAGACTTGATCAAAAACATAGCATTCCCAAATGGACCTGGAAAGCCAATGTCACTTTTGACCAATGAAATAACACTCTTTACTATTAACTAGTGGGTGGCTTTTAAAATAGCTTTTTATATATGTAAAACAATAGTTTATTTCTGATAGGCTGCTGTCTTTTTAGGTTTTGCTGCTTTAGTTTTCGCCATTTTGGGTTTGGCTGCCTTTGACTTTTTTGGGCTCTTGGCTGCTTTCTTAGGAGTTGCTGATTTCTTTGTCTTCTTAAGGCTCTTCATTGCCTTTTTTGCAGCGGTTTTCTTCACCTTCTTCTGAGATTTCTGAGTGGCGGGTTTCTTTGCTGCTGCAGTTTTGGTCTTCTTAGTGGCAGCGGGTTTCTTGGCTTTAGGAGACACTTTCTTGGCGGGTTTTGTCTTGGTCTCGCTCTGTTTCTTGTTGAGTTTAAGGAGACGGAGGCGCCGGTCCCTTTAGTCTGGACTAGGATGCCTTTATCTGTCGGTGTAACTTTAAGAGGAAAAAATATGCAAAAGGTTTATAACTAGGGTTCGAAATGAGGGGGGTCTGGGGGGGTCCCGGACCCTCCATAAGTCATTAGGGACCCCCCATAATAATTTATTTTTGGATTTTGGGGGGTCCCCGACAAATATATTTTAACATTAAAAAATGATTGTGATAGGTCTTAAGTGACGTTTTATATTTATAACAGTGATTCATTTATTTCCTATAGCGTGAGGCAGCAATCAGGGCAGCTATTAGCCGAGTGAGTTCCTATACAGCGTCACAGATTGTTGTTGTGGTGCTCCTGCAGACACGCACTGTAGCTGAACGCGGCAATATGATACCTCACAAAGAGTGAAATCCTTAAATGAATATCCTGTAAGTGCTTCAATTATGTTTATATCCCCATAATTGCTTATAGTCAAATATCAGGAGTTCGAGTTCCTATATCAAAAGTTGCATTAACTAGATACCAAGCGGCAACATTCTAATCTGAAAAATGAAGCCTACCCGGAAGTGCAAAAAACTGCAATACATCGAAAATCCGCTAGAGGGAGGTCCCAAAAGGGAGCAAATGTCCATAGACCCTCATGTTAAAATGTCCGTTTTCACAGTATAAATTCATGTTTTTACAGGTTGGTCCCATGGACTTTTATTGTATTTTTCGATAGGTTCCGAGTGCCTGACAACTGTGAGGGGGGTGCATTTTTTTCTAACTCGTTAGTTTAGATTGTATTTAGATATAAAATGTATGACAAATAAGGGCGTGGTTAACTTTGATTGACAGCTTGATTGACAGCTGATAACGAGCATAGGCTGCGCCGAGGAGAATGACAACATAAGAAGCGCCATTTTTTAACACAGTTGAAATATAATACTACTGTTTTTGAATCATGAAATGTAGTTTGAAGAGTTTTTTCAGGCGAGAATGTAGTTGTTTAAAGCTCAAATCTGTGGTTTATTTATAAAGATTTATGAAAATTTTATCCAGGTTGTGAGATCCAGATGATCACCGGGCGCTCGGCGCTCATGTACCCCGCCTGGAACAGCCTTTCCTCGGCTAGTCGTTCTGACGTTTGCCGCTGACTCTGGCGTCTCTGTAGTGGTTAAACATGAGATATAATTCGTCTTGTGTATATCTAACGGGTGATTTTTGGTCTCGTGAATCTATAATTTGTTCCCTGGCCAATCGTTTTGGAACGAATATAATATATAATCAATTGAATATAATCAATACGCGTTGCCTGAACCACATTTGTGTGGCTATAATGTTTAAGATTTCTTTAAATGAAAACGAAAGGAGTTAGTATGGTGTTTTATAACATTTCGTTGTCTAAAATATACAAACCGGAGTAGCAGAGCGAGCTGAGTGACGCGCTGCGTCCTTTACCCATATATGGATTGGCCAGAAGGGGTTAGGGTTTCCCAAGATTTTCCAAGATGGCGCCGCCCATACCCCCATAAACGGCATCAAAACCGTTCTTCAGAAAGTCTATGGGTGACGTCACAGACGCTTTGTCCATATTTTTTACAGTCTATGCTATACCCAGTGTAATGATTAGAAGAGTACGTTTGTCAACGTTGCTAGCTGTAATGATCTGTATCTGTAATGAATAATGAAGCCAAATGATCTGCCAGCTAACAGCAGACTATGGAAGCTTGTTTCCGCCACAGAGTGAAAAATAAAAAAGGTAATTGCGACTTTTTAATCTCACAATTCTGACTTTTTATCTCAGAATTACGTGATATAAAGTCGCAATTGCAGGTTATAAAGTCAGAATTGCGTGATATAAAGTCGCAGTTGTGTGTTAAGTCAAAATTGCGTGTTATAAAGTCAGAATTATGAGATATAAAGTCGCAATTGCGTGTTATAAAGTGAGAATTGCGAGATATAAACTATTCTGAAGTAAAAAAAAAAAAACTTCAAATTTAGAATCCTGCATCATGGAGAGAAAAAGAGGAAAAATAACTTGTAACTTTGTTGCTCCAGAGTTAGAGGTTTACCTGTTAGATTATAACCACTTCTCCAGACACCACTACAATACTGGGCTTAGCCCAAACCATGAAAAACATCCCAAGACCATTATCCCACCTTCAGCATTGGTCCATGTAATTTTGCCTACAGTATAGTGTAGCAAGGTAGTCTTCAGAATTTTTAATAATTTAATAATTTAATTTTAGGGGACCCCCCAAGAGTCCTAAGTCATTTCGAACTCTGCTTATAACTCAGTTCAGAATGACACCTTTTTTTTTCACTGTTTCCACCAAGGCAGAACGGTTTTAACTCTTGTAGCTGTTGTGTATTAGTTTTCTATACTGATTACATTGAATTCGTGTAGGATTAGATTTTGTACCTAATCTTGCATATTTATCTCAATATATAGGCTAATCATAATCTGTTGAACACTTATTATAGTTTTTTCTATATGCATTTTTTTAGGTTTAATGACCATAAAAGTGATATCAACCAACGTTGGCAAGCCTTTAAATAAATGTCCTCATTGTTCACAGTCTAAATGAGTTCAGTTTCTCTCAGGTGGTTTAGCAGTAACTTTATAGCGGAAGTCACGGTATGTTGTGGGTTGTTTCCAAAAGCAGACGTTCTTATATAGTGGGTCTAACTTTTCAGAGGCCATGGGTGGGAGAAAACTGAAATTAGATTTACAGCAAAACACATCACTTACATTTTCACATGTTGCAGAGGCTTCTTTCGGCTCATTGAAGATGTAGTCACTTTAGCAGCTGCTTGTAGAGCGAAAATGACTGTTAAAGTCTTTAGTTTAAGAGGCTTTGTTAAAAAGGTCATTAGTTATAAACCTTCTGATTAAATTTAATATCATATATATTGATAATGTATATTTCATCTGTGTTTTGGTGTAATTTAATTGCAAAAGTATTCGTTCTTGAGGTAGGCTACATTTTAAAGTTGTAAACAACATAATGCGCATGAAGCCCAGACAGATTCACTGACATAAAAACTGTTTACGGTTTACTCTAATGTATGACACAGCAAGTTTGTTTTGCTTTAATTATTAATCTCATGTCTGTATTCATCATGTGTCTATTTTAAATTAGTCTGTGTAAGTGGCCACTGGAGGCCGCTAGAGGTAATGCAGTCACAGTCAGGTCATTCATGTGACCTGGAGGCTGTGAGCCCAGGATCCTGTATGGCTGATCAACAGTTTGCTCTCGCCTGATTTCTCTCATCTCAGAAGCTCAGGGACATATTTCAGAGACCTTCAAGCTCGCGGCTGATTCAGGAAAGCAGCAAGTCTAAAGTTTGCACCCTTGGTGAGCGGAGTGAGGTGTGTATTATTTGGCTCCATAAGGAAAGGCTTTAAGGATGTAAAATGTCTATATTGACTGTTGCTGGAAATTGTTTTGTTGTGTATCTTGTACCAGGAAAGCTGCATGTGTTAAGTGAGCAAATTATTGTTTTATGTGTTGTTATTTTTAATGTTAATTGCACATATCCACAAATGCATGATGATGCACTGTAAAAGAGGTGATGATTTATTTGTATTTTTTTTTTTTAATTTGTAAAAAAAAAAAAAAACTGCTAATATCTGAGATATGTGGTGACAAATAAATGGGTTATTCATTCCCAAATATCTACTGACCAAGTCTCTTTCCGGACACCCTGTGGAGGGTTTCAAACTTAACCGTCAATTTACCTAAAGATGATTGTGCTTTCAACAGCCAACCTAATACACACACATACATACATACACACACACACACACACACACACACACACACACACACACACACACACACACACACACACACACACACACACACACACACACACACACACACACACACACACACACACACACACACACACACACACACACATACATACATACATATACAAGGCCTAATAAAAGAGTTGAGCTCATAGTCGTGGTTTGACTTCTGCTCTGTTTCTGCTCTGTGGTTTTAACCAGAGTAGTGGAAAGTTTTATGCACAATCTGCATCTTTAGTTTCATAAACCTCAAAATATCATCACAAGATCAAAGATTCAAAGAATTCTGTGTCATTTTCATTGACTTCCCTTTTTTAGAAATCCAAAACCATGTTAATTCTTCTCTAAAAGGAGGGCAGTGAGAAAGGGTTGTCTAAAAGTGATGAGAGATGTCACTTCTTAACTACCCTTTCCCACTATATCCTTTTAGAGAATACATAAACATGGTTTTAACCCTCTAATGGCATGAATTGTTATTTTGTGAGGGAAAAAAATTCACCCCTTGGGGGTCCCTGATAATATATTCATCATAAAATGTGTCCAGCCGATCACAAAGTAGTTTAAATTAGGTGGTTGCTAGGGTGTTCTGGGTGGTTTCTAGGGTATTCTGGGTGGTTGCTATGCTGTTAGGCGGTTGCTATGGTGTTCTGGGTGGTTGCTATGCTGTGAGGCGGTTGGCGGCAATTTTCGGTGTTCCTGGCGGTTGCACACACACATACATACAGTAACTCACTCACACACGCACAGACACGCTCACTAACTCACACACACTCAAACATGCACACACGTCCTACACACTAACTTGCTCACACACACTCATTTCACCGAACAGACATGTCAGCTGATATTATATATCTTTTTTATTTTTATTTATTATTGTTATTATTATTAAAAAAAAAAAAAAATGTGCAGTCCAAAAAGGAGCAGTGTGAGGTCCAAAAAGGTAGTTTTCTGCCTGAGCGCAACATCATGCCATCTTGTTATGGACAATTATCAGTTCATTTGTACATATGAGTTCATATTGAGTCTCTGATCATTTGAAATGAATATAGTAAAAGATAAGTGAAATATTTTATAATGAATATCATTGTTTACTTTCTTAGAAACAATCACACTGGGCTTTAAATGTTGACAAATTGCTGCAAATTATGTGAAAAAGAATGAAAACACTTTCATGACGAAGATTTTTATCTCACATTACAGAAAGAATGTTTTTAATAAAATAAAAAAGGATGGAAAATATGCAGATTCTGCCAGAATTGAATGACATTAGATTACTTGTTTATTCAATCCTCATGTAAAACAAGCTTTATTAAACAAACAAGATATTTCAAATGCATCCACTTTATCAGCAACAGGGATTGTGATGTTGACTGCAGATCGCTGGTCGACAGCTTGTGTGTTTCAGGGTCCTAATGTTCTCCAGATTCAGGGTCTGTTAACACACATTAAGGAAACTTTGTTAAAGGTCAGGACTCATTTTCCAAAAGGTCCTATTAACTTTATTAACTTACTACTACTAACCCTAACCCTAACTTAAAGAAGCTCTGGCCTTTTGTGATTCTGTTTCTCCAAGCATTTCTCCAGTCCCATCGAGTCGAAGCCTGTTATACTGAGAGCCGAAGCGCTGAGGAACAGAAAACACCTTTGACCAGCAACATTTTAGTCTTTATGGAACGACACTTTATGATATAAAAGGCTGTATATTTCATTCACTGATATGTTGTAGAGTTACATTAGACACACATTAGATGTCGCGTGATGATTTCACTTTAATCACTGTCTGTCTTCTATGTGTGACTGTGAACGAACACAATAACAGTGAGAACAATCTCCATCAGAGCTGATCTGGAAAATATGATTTTGCAGTAGATGAACAGAGCTGTGACAACTTGAATAAATTAGTAGCTAAATATCTTAGACTGGATCTCTCTTTTCTTTATCTGTGTATTTCTGTGTAGAGTTTTGTCTCCTCCTCCCTCGTCTCTTCTTTCAAACACAGGAAGTGTGTGTTTTAACACTCAGCGCTGTTAACACAGTCTATTAATGTGACAGTATGGGCTCCAGTGCACTGCCTCTCACCTGTGAGTATTTGATCATATTCTTTACTATCTTCTGTTTTCTGTTCATAATGCATTGTATTCATCTGAAGATGGGGTATAATAATGATTGTTGTGTAGGAGAGTCTATGAATCCACAGTCTCACTGCTTATTGTATTATTTATTGATCAGATCTTATGTAATGATGTTACGTGTTGATCAGATAAAGAGGTTTATGATGCATTTATCTGTGTGATGATGCGTGTGAAAGATGGTATTTTTGCTTTGATGCTGTAACATCTTTCCTCCTATTTCACGTAGTTGAGATAACCCATACAGAAAAAAATATATATTGAAATATATTTTAAAGTGTCAAAAATATATGTGGCATATATTCCAAATACACTGAAATATATTTGCATTGTTGTTCACTTATATTTATCATTTTGAAATATATTCTGAAATATAACAAAAATATATGATGTTAAATGTGAAATATATTTACATTTATAACATGTAATGTAAAATATATGACAAAATATATGGTCATAAAATGTTTAGCTTGCTAAAGAAGGGTCGAACATGTATTTTGATCATAGTAATTCCTCTACCTTTTCCCCTATACACAACAGTAGGCTACCATATTTCACTACTGTATTATGACACACAGCTATAATAAATACTGTACTTACATTTAAATGACTGCAATGTAAAATAACAGATAGTTGCTTTCCTAGGACTGTTAGGCCATATTAGGTGGCACGGACCTAACACTAAGTGCAATTATTAGATTTATTGTTGTGTTTTATTGACATCTTTCCTGAAGTCATTTAAATATTGAAAATATGCACAATATTTATGATGCAAGTATAATAGTGACACTCCAACTGTGAAGTGTTTGTTTGTGAAAATGTTAACTTTTTAAATTTCAAAATATATTTCAAATGAAACAATTTGCAAAAATTAAAACATACATGAACATATATGTCGTTAGTAAATATATTGACATATAAATATATTCACATAGGCTATTTAACTCTATTTTCAAAAAAAAAAAAAAAAAATTTAACTAAAATATATTTATTGGGCCAATTTCGAATATTTGCATATATTCCAAAAATATATTTCAAAATATATTCTGAAAATATATTTCAAATATATTTCTTTTGTGTATGGGAAATCAGATGTATTTGTGTTGATGTGAGTTAGTGTTGAATGATGCTGTATCTTTAAATAATCTCTCCATCAGAGACTCCAAGAGTTTGAGAACAGAGACCGAACACACACTCATCTTCTCTATCACTTCTCTTTCTCTCTGACTCTCTCATTGAGAAATAACTGCAAAATGAATTTGGCCAATTAAATTTCATTTTTCAAACAAACAGTTTATCAAACAAAGTAGAGCTTTTCTCAGAACTAACTTCTCTTTTCTGAGACATATTTCAGTTTTTTTTAACCAGTTCGCCTGAACTTCATATTTAGTTGTTGTGTGAAGTCAGTTCACACGTGTGTCAGAATAACCACAGGTTTCCAGATCAAGTTCATGACGTCGACATATGAACATGTTCCACCAATGCTTGACAATCAGAAAGTATCTCAGACTTTTGTTGTCCTTTTAAACATATTTATTTATTCATATTTTAGCAACGCTAATACATTTTATTTTGACAAATGTCTTGATTGAAAACTGTGCTTGAGCTTTATTTATTTAAATAGCAAATATACTGATACATGTTTAATGTGGTTTAAGGGCTTTTTCACACTAGTTTGTTTGAGAGACTGCGAGCGGTCAACACATTAACGTACTGTGGTCAGAATATGGTTTGTTTTTGGGTCCTTTTAGGAGGAACTGAGATCATTTAGTGTTGACGTATGAATTATTTCTGCCGAGGCGAGAGCTCTTGAAGTGCTGAAACACACGAGGTGTGAAAATACTCTTAGACCAGAAGCACGAGTTCACTTGCAGCAGCTTTTCTTTCTGGTTGTGGTTAATTTCAGCTGTAGGCTAACACTATATCCACATTATTTTACTATAAAGTCACAATTACGGGTGTGCACAAATATTCAAAACTGTTATTTCTTTTCAAAAAAGAAAATACAAAAATACAAAAAAGTAAAATTCGAAGTGAATCCTTGATAAATCCCAAGCACCAAAAAAATTAAATTAAAAGTAATTAAGTGTCCAAATTATTTCTGCAGCCACTATAAAGTCACAATGAAGTTGATGGTGCCGACGTCAAACAGGAAGTGATGTCGTGTGTCTCAAACACATTGACCTGATTTGGTTCTGAAGCTTGTTCTGTTCCAGTGAAGAATCAGTGCTGTGAAACGTTAATCACATTAATGTTAATATTTAAAGTGTCTTTATTCATAAAGTGTATCTTTATGTACTGTGATATAATGCATTGTAGTGATGTGAAAAGTGCATGATTCTGTATTTATACATTTTTAATAGTGTCTTTCATGTTAGGGTTAGGAACATATTATTCAGGCAAAATTCAATAGGGAGCAAAAATTAATAAATACAAAACTTTAAAAAACTTAAAAAAAACCAAACACAAAACAAGAGAACAAGAAGAACTATGAAGACAGTTACAGAAATACACTGATATCACATTTATTGATGAGTATAATGTCATATAATGTTGTATGTTGTGAAGCTCAGTGGTTCAAACTGCTGCTTTATTGTTGAGCATCAGTGAATCAGTGAATCAAACAGTGAATCAGTGAATCAAACAGTGAATCAGTGAATCAAACAGTGAATCAGTGAATCAAACAGTGAATCACTGAATCGACTCTCGTATCAGTTCACGAGTCCTGTGACGTCATCGTGTGTGATGATGTAAATGCTGGAGAATAATCCACCAGTTCTCCTGAATGAGCATCACAACAGAAAAACACTTTCAGTTCATGTAGAATAAACTCTAGACATGTTTCAGTGTGTGATTTACATTGTGTTGAATGAATGGAAAAGCTTCATATCTGTTTCTTCTGCTTTTAGTGCTGATGTCCCTCGTTCACTCTGGACTCAGTCAAGGTACTGTGCTTTACTGCAGTACATTTTAGTTTATAACTAATGTGAATTGTGTTGTAGTAGTTTATTTGTCTTCATGTCTACATCAGGATCCCTCATTTGTCTGTTTGCTGATGTTTTATGTCCATGTTTTGCAAATTTCACAGAATCATCTGACTGTAGTTCCTTATTCTGCAAAACATTACAGAAATCTGCTATTTATTTTATCAATCAAACAGTCTTACAGTTGTAAAGTAGTTCAGTCAGATATTGATTTCAAAAGATCATAATCCACTGTATAAAACAGAAATGAGTTTTGCACAGTGAGTTTTATTTGCATGTTTCTGAGTTTTTGCTGCAATATTAATTATTGACTGTGTGTCATTAAGATCTTGAGCACCAATGCTTAGCTTTCTTCACTCAGTGTAGTTTGGTTGAAGGGCTGAAAGAGAAAAGGGCTTGAGAACAGACAGAAGTTAGTTCAGTTCAGTTCAGATCTTTAAACACTCAGACTGTAAACAGCATCATCTACTGGTCAGAACTGGAAGAGCAATAATACAAAGGACATTCAGACCGGATACATACATCAGTTTCATTTAGTTTTTACCAACACATACATTTTTGTTGTAATCATTACAATTTACAAGCAAACTAGATT
Source organism: Abramis brama (assembly GCA_022829085.1). NCBI lineage: Eukaryota > Metazoa > Chordata > Actinopteri > Cypriniformes > Leuciscidae > Abramis > Abramis brama. The sequence continues at coordinate 51,899,866 of CM040768.1, read as the reverse complement.
TTTAATTTAAGTGTTTTTCTCCTGATGAAGTTTTGAGTTCATGACAGTGATCTTGATACTGCGATGATTTTCAATATTTACTTCTGTGTTTCTCAGTGAAACCTGTAGTGACGTTGAAGCCAGATCAGCCTGTGTTCAGAGGAGAGACAGTCACTCTCACATGTGACATACAGAGAGGAGACATTCAGTGGAGATACAGCTGGATTAGAGATGGAGACACTGACTATCCATATATAACAACAGCAGAGTTCAGTTTCACAGCTGATGTGTCTCTTAGTGGTGTGTGTGAGAGAGAGAGAGAGAGAGAGAGAGAGAGAGAGAGAGAGAGAGAGAGAGAGAGAGAGAGAGAGAGAGAGAGAGAGAGAGAGAGAGAGAGAGAGAGAGGTGTATGTGTGTGTGTGTGTGTGTGCATCAACCTCTCTTTAAACGCGAGTGTGTGTGTGTGTGTGTGTGTGTGCATCAACCTCTCTTTAAACGCAAGATAGTGTGTGTGTGTGTGTGTGTGTGTGTGTGTGTGTGTGCATCAACCTCTCTTTAAACGCAAGTGTGTGTGTGTGTGCATCAACCTCTCTTTAAACGCAATAGTGTGTGTGTGTGTGTGTGTGTGTGTGTGTGTGTGTGTGTGTGTGTGTATGTGTGCCCTTGTTTATATTACATTGTGGGGACCAAATGTCCCCATAAGAATAGTAAAACCTGAGATCACCTACATTGTGGGGACCAGCCAGCGGTCCCCACTTTTCAAAAGGCTTATAAATCACACAGGATGAGTTATTTTGAGAAAGTAAAAATGCAGAATGTTTCCTGTGATGGGTAGGTTTAGGGGCAGGGGTAGCGTAAGGGGATAGAATGTACAGTTTGTACGGTATAAAAACCATTACGTCTATGGAGAGTCCCCACAAAGATAGTGAACCAGACATGTGTGTGTGTGTGTGTGTGTGTGCATCAACCTGTCACAGTGTCTGGTTTATGTTCCTTGGGTCACCACTAGATGTCCTCCTTCCCCACGGTGTCCATCACACTCTTGAACTACATCCCCCATGATTCTTGTCTTTTCATTGCACTCAGCTGTCCCTTATCACTCATCATTGCATACAGCTGTTTCACGTCACATTGTTTGTACCTGTCTATTTATACCCTGTCTGTTCTGTGATTGTTGCGGATTCCTTGTTTAATGTCATTGCACCTCTGTGTTTCATGCCTGTTTGTTTCTTTTTTGTTGGACTGCTTTTGTATGGATTTTGACCCTGGTCTGGACTAGTTTGTGAGTACGGATTACCCTAATAAATTACTTGCGATTGGATCTTACCTTTTCCCCGTGTGTGTATTGTGACACAACCTCTCTTTAAATGCAAGAGAGTGTGTGTGTGTGCATCAACCTCTCTTTAAACGCAAGAGTGTGTGTGTGTGCATCAACCTCTCTTTAAAGCTACACTGTGTGATTTTTACCCCCATCTAGCGGTGAAATTGTATATGACTACCCAGTGAATATTGGTTTCTGTTCCTCTCAATTTCGAGGGCGTTTTAACTCCTACGGTGGCCGTATTATTCCAAGATTAACATGGCTTCCAGTTATCTCTTCGTCCATGACAATTATAAACAATACGTCTAAAATGAATAAAACTACAGGACAGATGTCAGGAGGTAAACAACACCCTTGGAATCGGCTATCCCAGCATAATCAGATTAGGCTAACGTTACAATGTGTACAAAGTAAAAGCAATTAAAAATAACTAAAATTTACAGTGTCCTTTTTTTATATAGCTTAAAAAATTGCGCCTTTAAAACTATTTATCACCTGTGATCCGTCGCAGCACAGATTTATGTTAGCTGCTACAAGGTAAACAATACTTTTTCACCATTGACGCGAGGATGAAGTTATACTAGAGGTCGTTCTGCCGTTATGCACAACCATGCTATTAGACAAGCAACTATAAAACTTCGAATTTACACAAATGAATTACAACAGGCTGAATTACCTGTCGAGAAGAAAGCAGGCAACACTGTAAAAAGTGAAACATTGGATTAACTTAATAAAATTGAAGTAACCATTCACAATAAAGATTTTACATTGACCTAATGTTCAGAAACCATTTAGTTCAAACTAATTTTCTGCATTTCATGCAAACTCTTTTCTGAATTTGGTGTAAATCAGTATTTTAAATTGGCTTAAATTAAAAAAAATATGTTTTTTTAACAGACTTGATTTCATGCAAACTCTTTTCTGAATTTGGTGTAAATGAATATTTTAAATTGGCTTAAATAAAAAAGGTTTTATCTAAATTGAGTTTTCTTCAATCTGAAATATGTATTCATTGCAAGTAATATGAGTCAGATCAAACGTTCTTTTAAATATTTATTAAATCTTATATGAAAATCACAGTTTTAAAGATTAGACTTTTTTTGGCAAAACATTGTTTTACAAATACAAATGTAATTCTGAGACAGTTCAAGTAATCAGTTATTTTCAAGTTGAATTTCATATATAGCAGTATTAAAATGTGAATATATCATAAGAACAAATAAGAACAAGAATAAGAAATAAGGACAAATATCAATTTTTCACTGGAATTGTCTTTTAACATTTTTGGCAGAAGAAATAAATGTAAACCAAATACAAAACATAGATATTGCCACATCCAGTAAACAACAAACAACTACTGATCTACTATTACGAGACTGGGGTGAAGGCATTTCTGCCATCCTGTGTGTTTGTGTGTGTGTGTGTGTATCAAAGCACTGAAATGGAGGCTGTCAGTCAGTCATTGCCTATGCAGCAGAGTGCAGAGGCGACACATTTTGGGGGTCATTTTTCTTGTTAAGTTCCATTAAAACTTTCTGAAAAAAACTCAAAATTGAATTTCAGTTCTTTTGGATACTAATAACAAAAAACATTGCTACAGCAGCTGCGGTTGAAGGCACATTACTGAGGACCTCTGTGCTCTCAATGAGAACCCTGGTGTCTGTCTCACTGATTAAGACGGCCATTGGTTGCTCCAGTCCATCACCTGGCATATCCTGGCAAGACAATACATAGGTTCTTAAACTCTTGTTCTAGAAAATGAGGAACACAGAAAGTGCATCAGGTGTACTTTGTATTTTTATGTTTTTAATTAATTTATGAAGCCACTGCCAACACATTGTTACATGTTGCATTGTTATATTATAATACTATCATATTCTGTGTTGGCGATTAATAGAAAAGCATGACAATATCACAGCTAAATACCTTTTAAGTATTGTGTATTCCGCCATGTTAATCACTGACACGCCCCCAACTCATAAAGATCGGAGCTTAGAGAAAATCCCGAGCTCCCCACTGGTATTTACGACATTGTGGTGGCGTTCAAGTGCGTTCAACTCGTAAATACGATCTATACGAGATGACTTGAACGCACCATAATCATTTGCTCCAGCCCTGAATCAGTGCAATCAGTATTGAATATAATGCACGAATCACCTACTGACCCCAACCCCTCCCCCCATGGCAAAAACAACTTACCAGTGTCAGCGAAGACTTGACAGACAACCAAAACTGGCACCAGGAACTAGGCCTACCAAGCAGCAGCTTTCCTAAAATTCAAAACCAAACATTAATCCGTTTTAGTTTTACGGTTTCAAAGTGTAAATTCATTTTCCTCACATTCATTTCCGCCTTCGCAAATTTAAAACATAAAACATATAAAATCCGCGTCCATATTGGCATTGAGCGCCCGGAGCAGAGCCAGTTAGCCTAAACTCTGAGCGGGAAACGTTAACTTAACTTGCACGTCGTCACTCACATATTGAAGTGATTCATTAAACGTTACTTGTCGAATACAACTTTTTTTACAACATTCAGAGCGAGAAAATATTTTTTTCCTTTCATAATATCCGTTCAATCAGTCTATATAATATATAATATTCTTGGATTTCCCAGGAAAATCGTTAGCAGCTAACTTAGCTGTAAAATGGCGCCATGTTAACGCTATAACTTAGCTGCTACCGCTAATGTCAAAATTAACGTTATAATAACTTCGAATCTGCGTGTCTGTTCAGTAAAATTATAAGACGTTAATGCTATTCAATTATTTAAATTCTGAATGAGTTTCCCCATTACATTATGCTAGATAGGTCGAGCTAGCCTGTAAATGCTTATGTTAACGGTCACTTGGGAGACGCCCAGACGGAGGTCCCGACGCGAGCCGTAGCTGCGGAGATCCGCGAGAAGGGCCCGGCGCACGTCCAGAGTCTCCGTGCCCCCGGAGAGCCCGCCTCAGCGCCGGCGCCACCGGGGACCCGGCCCCCCGCCGACTGCGCCGCCGACGGCCCCCCGAGGGAGACCGCCGAACGGCGGGGGAGAGGGACCGAGCACACCCGGCCACACCGACACCTCGGACGGGAAGTTCGGGAACGGGAGGCTATCAGTAAAACTGTGCCAAGGAAGTCACCTTATAAAAACTGAACTAACGTTGCTAGTCACCTTATAAAAATTATAGTGTGAGTGCTGAAATAAAGGGCAAGGATAACGCAGACGTGCAATTTTGGTTAATTCCTCACTTACCTGACAAACGTGTCCTGTTCGCTTCGCGCTGTTCAGCAGATAACCCTCCGACTTCTGCGTTCGGTCTCTTCCAGAACATTCTCTCGAGTTGTCATGTGTGCGCATGCGCAAACATTGCTTAATCTAATAAAAATCGTTTGATCGAATGTATAATTTAAATTTCATTGTTATGTTATAATTTTATATTGTATCAATCTAAGAAAATAGATTGAAAGACACATACAAATTACAAAATGTAATTTTACTTAACAATCTAATAATTTTAGGCTATTGGAATGAAAAAATATATATCAAATGAAAAACAGCAATGTTTTACTTTTTACAGTGAACCTCGGCGTCCGTTTTAAAATCTTTTCTCCTCATGAGCTCTTTCCATCTGGGAAAAGTTACTCCAATATTGACTATGGTCTTGCTGATTTGCCTGTCGCGTTGACGTTTTAATTCTCTCTTTCAAATGTGAGTACACACACACACACACACCACACTATCTTTCAAATCTGCCGGCACTCGCGAGCTCGCGAGTAATCTCCCCCTCGCATTCGTCTCTGCGTCACTGAGTGTAAAGCGCGAAAGGCGAAGCTTTAATTTACTGGTATGTCCCTCTTTGGCTAAAGTAGTTTCAAGATGGAGGGGCAACATGGCGACCAGCATTCGAACCCCTTACCCGTATGTACTTTCAATGGCAGATTATAAACTTACGAGAATACTTTATTACTTCAAAGAAGTAAATATACATTAATGAGCACATGTATTTTTGAAAGAACTAAGTGTTTTTTGCTAAGAATCACTTAAAGTTACACAGTGTAGCTTTAAACGCAAGAGTGTGTGTGTGTGCATCAACCTCTCTTTAAACGCAAGAGTGTGTGTGTGTGCATCAACCTCTCTTTAAACGCAAGAGTGTGTGTGTGTGTGTGTGTGTGTGCGCATTAACCTCTCTTTAAACGCAAGTGTGTGTGTGTGCATCAACCTCTCTTTAAACGCAAGAGTGTGTGTGTGCATCAACCTCTCTTTAAACGCAAGAGTGTGTGTGCATCAATCTCTCTTTAAACGCAAGTGTGTGTGCATCAACCTCTCTTTAAACGCAAGTGTGTGTGTGCATCAACCTCTCTTTAAACGCAAGAGTGTGTGTGTGTGCATCAACCTCTCTTTAAACGCAAGAGTGTGTGTGCATCAACCTCTCTTTAAACGCAAGAGTGTGTGTGTGTGTGTGTGTGCATCAACCTCTCTTTAAACGCAAGAGTGTGTGTGTGTGCATCAACCTCTCTTTAAACGCGAGTGTGTGTGCATCAACCTCTCTTTAAACGCAAGTGTGTGTGCATCAACCTCTCTTTAAACGCAAGAGTGTGTGTGTGTGCATCAACCTCTCTTTAAACGCAAGAGTGTGTGTGTGTGCATCAACCTCTCTTTAAACGCAAGAGTGTGTGTGTGTGTGCATCAACCTCTCTTTAAACGCGAGTGTGTGTGTGTGTGTGTGTGCATCAACCTCTCTTTAAACACAAGAGTGTGTGTGCATCATCCTCAACCACATCTGTTCTTATAAGAGGACTGACAGTTCACTTTTTAGTAATTATTCAGTAACTGCACATGTCTGTGTGTGTGTGTTGCGTGTTTTGTGGAGGTTTTGGTTTATTATAAAATCATGTAAATTGTGACTTTCCAGTGTTATAAGCGTCTCCATCTTTAATTTATGTGCGTCTCCATCTTTGATATTTAGTCACTGTCACTATGGTTACAGGAGATATTCATGAGTGTCATGAGAATAGAAAAGGACTCGAGCGACTGAGTTCAGTTCTGATGAGTTTTGGACTGAAGTCAGAGAGAATGACGTGATTTACAGATTATTAGTGTTGAAGTCAAAACCACAAACCCAGACCAGAGTGTTTTCACAGATTACACATTTTTGTTCTAAGAACATTTTTAAAACGTTTTGTTTTGGTGATGGAAACTTCAAAGTGTCCATTATTCTTAGTGCTAGTGTTTTTTGTTTTTTTTGTTTGTTTGTTTTTTGAAGGTTAGCATGATGTTCCTGAAATATTATTTTCACCTAATTTGTATTAACAACTCAAAAGTCCTCCTCAAAAAAAAAAACGTTAATCCAGTAGGGAAAGTTATATTGACGCGATATACAGCAAAATCCTCAGTGTTGAATGAACTCGATGTCTAAATGAGTCCAAGAGTGTTAAAGATGAAGAAACTACAGTTTTTGTGCTAATTTAGGCCTCGTTTACACTGCAGGTCTTGATGCCCAATTCTGATTTGTTGCCTATATCCGATTTTTTTGACTGTCTGTTTACACGTTCTTTAAATTGTGACCCATATCTGATTCATGTGTTTACACTTGCCATAGGCTATAGGCTACTATCTGAAACATACCGCGCATGCTTAAAGGGTTAAATTCTCTTGCACAAATGGACAAACACAAAATATGTTTCATGCTCTGCGATATGCAAAGTTGCCAAACACCACTTTTGAATAAGAAACAATGTCTATAAAACTCGTTAAAACTCCACGAATCACAAGCGTATCGGTGAGAACACTCGTTAAAACAACATACAAACACCTGAACTTGACTGCACATCACATGACATTATTGATACTGCTTTCTTTCGTAATGCAACGGACCGATCTACGGCACATAAATTGTAGGCTACTTACACAACACTGACAGTGGAGTTGCGCTCAGGAGTAGAGCAGCTGTGGACAATTTTCTTTTTCTTTTTTGAGCGGCTGCGGACAAATTCTTTCTATGCACACACAATATTACATCACAATCTGCGCGTATGTTTTAAAAATATAATTGAACATGTAAATAGTCCTAGCACTTTTTAAATTTAAATAGCCCACTTAAAGTGTTTATTACAAATAAATTACTAATTGCTTAAAATGAATAAATGTAAATGAACAAAATTTTTCGTTAAATTTACAATCATGTAAAAAAAAGTGAAAACACTTCCCGTGCCCCTCTCCACATTCCTCTCCTACGATGACACAACGTTTCGTCGGGCCATCCGTCCCTTTGCAGATGTGCGTCGGGGTTTCTCTCGTCATTAAACCGCGGAGACGTTGCCTAATGCCTCAGAAAATCCGATCTGCCTGTTTACATGACAGTCGCATTGGCACATATCCGATTTATTTCCACATATGAATGAGGCCTGAAACCGATCTGGAAATATCCGAATGCATGCGTTTTTTTCCTGTTTACACTGTCATAGAACACATCCGATCTGTGTCACATGTGAGCAAAAAATCGGAATTGGGTCACATTTCACTGGCAGTGTAAACGGGGCCTTAGAGAACATTATTAAAGACCAGATAACATTGAACACACATTTTATTAATGTTACTGGAAGAATTTTTGTTCATAACTTTGAGAGATCCTTAACGTCAGCCAAAGTTATGATAACGTTCCCCGTTAGCTGGTTATGGTAAAAGTATATTCATCATAAAGGCTCAACACAAAATGCACACATCCAGCGGGCAAAACAAACTCAGTGAGGATCTCAACCACAGAAACTGCCAAAGGGAAGAGAAAGTTTCACACCACAGCTCCAATAATAGAAACATGTATCTCATGTTCTCAATGGCCATTAGACTCAAATAAAAAAAAAAACTTAAGACTACATTAAACTTAAATAAATATATACATTTTTTTTTTTTTTTTAAATTGTAACTATAACAAACTGTGGTTTGCCAACTTTCTGTTCTTTTTTGTAAAAGTATATTTATCATCATATGACCAAGACCAGAGTAATGTATCTCTGTCACAGAATGGCTCCATGAACTAAATCCCTCTGGAAACCGTTGGTCAAATGCTTTGCTCAGACACAATAGTGATGGTTAACAGTTCATTCACTGCAGGGTTTATACCAGCAACATTCCCATTTACAACCGAAGGTCCTTCTGAACAATCAGTTTTATTCCCTGAAAGAGATGTTTGAGTCTTTATGTTTCTGTTTCTTCTCAGATTTACCCACATCTACACTGACTGTGACACCAGACAGTCGTGTATTCACTGGAGAAACAGTCGATCTGAAGTGTGTGATAAACTCTGATCACAGTGACTGGAGATATGAGTGGTATAAAGACAGATATAGTGTAATATTACAGACGTCTGATTATCGTTACACTGTAATTGGAGACACTCTCACTATCAGAGGAGCTACTGAGTCTGATCAGGGTCAGTACTGGTGTAAAGGACAGAGATATGGAAGACCAAACTCATCAACATCAAGCTCTGCTGTTTCTCTCTCTGTGAAGGGTGAGTTCAACATCATTGTTCTCTTAAACTCTCTCTATTTATGATCACAAATACAATCGAGAGTATTTGACTGGGATGTTACGTTCACACTAATAATGCGGTTCTCACTCCTCTTTTGAAGGGTTAATTCTGTTTAACTCTCACACAGATTGACGTGTTCTTGTGTTTAAAACAGATTGAGCAAGACAGAGCTGAATGTAGAGCTCTTAAAACCTATTGTAATAGTTAAAGTATTTAAACGCCATAAGAACATTGCACTCATTTCACATGATATGAACCAGCAGCTAAAATGATTTATTATATTATTATATTTAATTATTGTATTGCTGACTGCACTTACTGGAAATCTGTGACTCTTTGCACAGATGCTGTGCTTTAGACTGAGCGTTACAGTCCATCTCTCTTTTGAGGCTTTCAATCTGTTTCATTTTTTTGTGTTCAAACTTGAAGGAGCAAAACTGAATGAAACTGAATGCAGAGATCTGAAAATACATTTTAAAGCTGAAGTATTTTACTTGAAGTGTGATCTTATAACAGATAAAGACGTCTGTCTGACACATGTGAACACAGACCTGAGAAACAGCTAAAGAAGTGCTGTGTTATTGGCCGTTATACACTTTAATTTAAAAATTTTTTTTTTCATATTTCCTTAAATATCTTTCTGTGCACTTACTGAAGTTTTTATACAAATGCAGCTTTGCTTTGATTTTCAGATGATCCTGTCGTCGTTCTGTCTCTGATTATGAATGTTGAAACTTTGAGTGTTGGATTAAATTAATCTTAATTCTAATGTTTGATGATGTTGATCAACTTTCATTATCTCACCTGAAAGTAATAATACTGTCATAATTTAATCTCCCTCATGTCGTTCCAAATCTGTATATTTTTCTTCTTTAGATTTTTCTAATATATATTTATAATGTGCTGATCGCTATAATAATGAGATGGTGAACTTTCAGAGTTCAAAAAGGACACAAAAGCACCATAAATGTGTCATAAAATAAGTCCAATTACTCTATATGACAGAAATCATGACTAAGAAGAGTATTTTAGTGTCCATCATCCTGTCCAGAGACACAGTTTAGAAATAAAACACACAGTCTCTGTTTACTGACAGTTTCCAGTCATCTCTGATCACTGATGTTCTCCAGTAGAAAAATAAAAGACTGTCACTGTCAAAACTCTGAACACTGTGACCAGAAACAGAGACAGAAAGTTCAGACTGTCCAGTTATTTCACAGCAGAAATACAGGATCATTTACTGAGTTTTACAGAGGAAAATAAACTACAGATATTTGACAGAAATCACTCAAAACACAAAGGAGCAGGTTTAATAATCACTGCATTTACTAGTGGAAATAAAGTGAGTTTATAGAGAATCTTTAAGCTCTAAAAGTTCTCAGAGGAATTTGAATGAAACTATTTAGTTGACATTAAATATTGACACATTTGTCTTTCTTCTCAGATTTCCCCACATCTACAGTGACTGTGACACCAGACAGATCTGTATTCACTGGAGAAACAGTCAATCTGAAGTGTGTGATAGAGACTCACCGTGACTGGATCAGCAGAACTGGCCAGACACAGAGTTCATTTTACTGGTCAGATCCCTGGAGATATGAGTGGTATAAAGACAGTGTAATATTACAGACGTCTGATTATCGTTACACTGTAAAGAAAGACACTCTCACTATCAGACGAGCTACTGAGTCTGATCAGGGTCAGTACTGGTGTAAAGGACAGAGAGATAGAAGACCAAAATCATCAACATCAAGCTCTGCTGTTTCTCTCTCTGTGAAGGGTGAGTTGAACATCATTGTCCTCTTAAAAACTTTCACTACAAACTTTCCACTGATGTCTGTGAAAAAGGGATGCGCTCGACAAGCTTGTGCTTCTCGTAACAGCAATATAGGTGTGACTATAGTTTAACATTCCACTGATTAGACATTTACTTCAGATGACTTTCTATCTTTTTTCTTTTTTAACCAGCTTTTGTATCTCCATTATACTCTCTGTTTTCAGTTACTTTGTCTGGACACAAACACTGCACACACACACTGCATTAGTATCGGTTGTTGGTATTGGAGCATTTTTATGAGTATGAATATGAGAGCGCAGTATCGGCCGATATCAATACTGGTGTTAATATAGACCTTTCTCTCTCGTGGTTATGGGCTCCAGAAAGGCCGCTGTGAGTAAGTTCAGTCACTCAGAGCTCATGGTGAACAACACACACACATTCTCAATCTCACAGATCATCAAATCCTGGAGTCACCGGCTGTGTCTCATCTCGAAGGCTGAATCCTCCGGAGGTCACATTTATCTGCCGCAAACGTCATGAGGCTCTTCATCTCAGTAAACTGACCATTACATTCCCATGAGGAAACTACAACAGTTTACACTTCACTAGCAATAACGCTCAGTTTTATAATGGAGACTGTCCTGAAATAAGACGTTCTTTATGACGTATGCGGCCGATAAATGTGACGTCAAGAGGACGCAGCTTCGACACGAGACACAGATCCATGAAAACAGACGCTAAGAAGCAGAGAGTCGTTCTTCTCCTTTCAATTCACAATTTACATTCTTAGAGCAGATTGTGCAATCATTATTATTTTAAACTTATCTTTTAATCTTTAAAGTTTTTTTATTACTGATTAAACTATTAAGTATATTACTGTGAACAAGAATTATATTGTTTTTGATGGTTTCAATAAATTAAAAAAGAAAGATTGTATGAACTAAAGACAGTCTGTGCTTGCAAAGATTATAAGGCTGAATAAGTTGATTTTTTTTTATGTCTGGCCTTTGTAGATTTTTTTTTCAGTGAAATCTAATTTTGAGTTTTAAAAGCTTTAAAGTGTGTGTTTGCTCATTTCACAGAGAGACCCAAACCTGTAGTGAAGGTGAAGCCTGATGTTCGTGTGTTCAGAGGAGAGAGAGTCACTCTCACATGTGACATACAGGAGACAGGAGTCTGGAGGTACAGCTGGTATAAAGATCAAGATAACAGCAGAAGAACAGACCAGATCTATATAATCACATCTGTGGATCCGTCTCATGCTGGTCTGTACAGCTGTAGAGGAACTCAGACTGAAACCCCACAGTACTCAGAGATCAGTGATGGAGTTACACTGACAGTATCAGGTGAGTGTGTTCATCATTTCATCACATCACTTTAACATGAAGACACTGAGTAGATAAACAGGTAATTTGTGCTTATGTTGTCTCACACTCAGTCAGATTGTTAGTTAAGAGTTTGTAATCATCTCTATATACAGTGACAGGTTGATTATGATCTCAGATCTTCTCAGAGTTCATTATCGGTGCTGCGTTCCAGTCCACTTTTAGACACGCACTTGTGAACTTCCCTAAGCACTTCTCCTCTGGGGAATCCTTGCCGCCATTTTGAAGTGCGTTCCACTTCATGAAGTGGACGAGGGAAGTTTATATGGACAGACCCTCGTTCCCTCGATTTTGACCGTGGGAACGAGTCTACTTCATATGTGCACTTCAGGCACCTATATGTCCCACAATGCAATACGATTGTGACGTAACCACATATCTCGTCTAATCACCACCACAACAGACAACTCTATGATATATTAATTCTAATTGTTTAAATTGAAAACAACCCAAACACCATATAAACATTTGGATGCTGCATTAAACAAATTCTTAAAGGGAAAAATAATAAATAAACTCCACAGCTGATTCCAAGTGGTCAAGGGCTTAGGACGTTCAAGTTCAGCCCATTGCAGTTTCTGCCAGTAGAGGGCAAATCAATGACGTACATCCGAGTGAACGAGACAGAGGGAAGTTAGCGAGTGAAGGGCATGACAATTTTGGATTAGAACGCAGCCCTAGAGAGCGGGGAACAGCCTAATACTTTTTGACTTTCTGAGTTTGTGTAAATTCACTCGGGGTTCAGAGTATTTATTTTTTCCCACAATAATTTCACACATGTCTATTATGTGGTTTTGTTTGATTAATACAGTGTATACTTTTCTTTTCTTTTTTTCTTGATTTACCCCATACGTTGTAACATGACCACATGACACCTTAAAATGTGATCTAATTAAAAAATATACAAGACAAATTAAAATATTTTGTCAAAAAATAAATAAATACAATTATTAACTTTTTCATATAAAATAATGGCATTTAATAATTACAAATAAATATATATATTTTTTGATTTACAACAAACACCACACAGAGCAACTATCAAGCATAGTTCAAAATATAATAATAATGAATAATTTCTGAACATTGACTCTCAGTCTTTATTCACCTTTTTCTCATGATTTCTCAATAGAATTGATAAAAGTGTAGAATAGAATATCATAGTTCTAATAGAGGCTCATTGTAACGCAGTGTGACAACATGCCCCGCCTGTACAACTGGGATTCAAACCCTGCTAGTGGCTTCTGCTGGTTAGATCCAATAGATTGGAGATTAAAATAATATATAATTAAAAAAAAAAAAAAAAAAAACCGAGATGAAAAATTAACTTAAGAAATGCACTTTAGCTATGTGTTAGTGAGGTATTCTAGTAGGGCTAGTTCATCAAGGTTTTCAGCCAGTAAACAGGATGGTGTATCATCAGGACACAGGAATAAAAACAAGCAGATGTATTTTCTTCTTTTAACTGTATTGAGCTCCAGCAATACTCATCAGAACATTCCAATATCCAGTATTGTCATTATAGTCTGATAAAAAACAAATAAATCACCATTAGGTACTGTCATTTAAACAGTTGCAGTACTTAAATTACTATGCACATAAATAATAAATCCACACACATAATACAAATCAGGATCATCAAACATAAATATCTCAATAAACACTGCTATGCCCCTTTAAACATAATCTACAATTACATAAACGAGGATATTACTCTTTGGAGAAATATAAGGAGCTTCACCGATCTCACTGACCAGTTCACATGAAACTATAGTGGTTTACAGAAGGAGCAATGGCGACATCCTCTGGCCAGACAAGGCTACTGCACAACAGCGTCCGCACATCCTGAGCACGATATTCTTATATAGCACGCCACGAACTCTTCTTAACTCAATGTTATAAACGTTACTTCGTAACTTAGACATCAGAAGGCTCACACCAGTTAACTTATTATTTCCTACAGTGTTTTACAGCATAAACATTGTTCTATCACTATAAATCTCACTCATCACGCTGGGCACATGTTAATGCACGGTAATTCTACAATATAGAAACACAAACACAACAAAGTGACAGTCACTTACTTTTCGTCATTAACTCAACACATGAATATTGGAAGGTGGATCACTCAGAAGGGACTAAAGAAGCTCCACAACACAGGTACGCAGGCTAAACTATGCTGTTGAACTTGAACACGTTTCCCAACACACACACACACACACACACACACACACACACACACACACACACACACACACACACACATAGATGCACACACACTTCCTCTACCGTAACCACAGAAGAAGAGTCTTAAAGTGGCAGGCACCCAGAAATGTCAGAGCCTTTTATACACTATGGTTAAATAAATGTTCAGTGATATCATCCAAAGATTGTTCACTATATTGTTGATATGACAACTAGTAAGTGGGTGGTTGACATGACATGGCCTTTTTTGGTCCAATGTGTCAATGTTAAGTAAATTATAGAAAAATATATCAAAAACTGTGGTGATATTGTTCAGACAGTGCTGTTTTATATGGACATACAAGAGCATTCATGGGTTTAATCTTCCATTTTTTCACAATTTTCAGCCAAACCAGAATAAGCTCATATGGCGTGACTGTCCCAAGCACATTTCACAAATTTTGATTTTGAATAAAACCCAAGAAAATGAATTCATTTTCTGTTTATTCAATCATATATTAATATCCCAGATGTCTACTTGTGAGTCTGCTTGACTAAAAGTTCAGGCATAATATTTTGAAGCCACCCTTAACTAAAACATTTTGTCCCGAAAATGGATATCATTAGGTGTGACGCCATATTGCTTTTTTTAACGGGCAATTGTTTGGAGACCTTTGTGGAGTGGGGGTCCTTCTTCTTTCAGGAGGAAGAACAGCACCTCAGAAGGACACTGAAAGTTACAATGTGAGTTTTCTCCCTTCATGTTTTCAAAAAAATCAAGTATATCCGGCACTCCTGCTTCAGTTCCCTTTTGCGCTGTCTTTTGGTGTGACACATTTAACACGAAAATGCCCAAATAAAATTACTTTTCAGTCAATATTACCTTTAAAACTATATTGTCATATTGTAGTTAGCATGGTTTTAGCATGTTAGCATAAAAGCACATTGCTTAAAGGGATAGTTCACTTTGAAATAAAATTTTGGTATGTTTTAGCTTACCTCAAGGGCATCCAAGATGTAGGTGTCTTTTTTTCCGCAGTAGTTTCAATTTTGATATTTTTAGGTCAAACCGTTCTTGTCTGTCAGTCATATAATGCAGGTCTATGGTCACTGTCTCAAAGAGCATGCACAAAATCCAAATTAAAACAATTCCCCATCGTCCAAATTAAACAATTCCCCATCGTAAGTACACATTAATGGCCTAAGACACGAAACGAGCGGTTTGTGTGAGAAAACGAACAGTATTTATATTGTTGTTACCTCTTGAACACAGCCGCGTCCAAATGATCTGACGGCGCGGGCGGGTATAGATATATACACTAGACGTCACCTTGGCTACTGCAGTTCATTGGAACGAAACCGTACCCAAGGCGACATCTATGTATATATCTATACCCACCCGCGCCGTCAGATCATTTGGACGCGGCTGTGGGGAATTGGACGATGGGGAATTGTTTTAATTTGAACTTTGTGCATGCTCTTTGAGACAGTGACCATAGACCTGCATTATATGACTGACAGACAAGAACGGTTTGACCTAAAAATATCAAAATTGAAACTACTGCGGAAAAAAAGACACCTACATTTTGGATGCCCTTGAGGTAAGCTAAAACATACCAAAATTTAATTTCAAAGTGAACTATCCCTTTAAAGTCATGCTAAGTACATGAAACCTCATATGGTGTGACACAAAATCATAAGGCGTGACAGGGTTTTCTTGTCACACCATATGATTATTTTGTCACACTATATGATATGAACTGCATTTAAAAACATAAATAATGCTCTTAGACACATATTTTATAACTAATAGTTAAGTTTATTGAATATTTCGTCCTTTTAACACATTTTGATTAGCCTGGGTTTCCCCATGCTGCCTTGAACGCAGCACGATTTTATTCACGCTGCTAGGCAGCCTGGACACCATGGACCAGATTTTCCCCTCAAAAAGGGAACCAATCACAGAACGGGGAGGGAGCAGCAAGACGATGACGACGTCTATGCGACACACTGAAGCAGTTTGTTTATATCTATGGATCCAACATGGCATCAGACGCGAAGTTACCTTTCAATGCAGCCTTAGATAGTGTTCTAAGTAGTTTAGAACGCAAGTTTATTTCGTCTTCTTCCTCGTCGAATTTCTGTCGCTCCTCTACATACGTCATCTGGTATAGTTGAAACGATTGGCTATGAGCTACCGGCAGGCACATGTGATAGACATTCGTAGCGCCCAATAAACGGCTCTGGGCATTCGTAAACCACGCCTCAAATACGAGAAAATGAACATGTGGTTCCCAGACCACGTCTCATTGAGAAAGAGATCTGACGTTAGCCAGGCTACATTTTGATACTATATTATTTACACATTTAATATCTCTTTACACCAACGATGAATCCCTACTATCCCATTTTCAAGCTGAATCCATGTTAAACTACAGAATTTTGTCACTCAAATGTTTCCCTTTATTTATTTATTTATTTATTTATTTATTTATATATATTTTTTTTTCAGTTTGAGGTAGAATTCAGTAGATGGCGAGATAATGCGAATACAGAAAGAACAAGGAAATGATACATCATACAGAAATGTAATATATGGGGAGTAAAACAATGACCGAACAGCAAGCTGATGATGTATCATTTCCTTGTTCTTTCTGTATTTGCATTATCTCGCCATCTACTGAAATCTACCTCAAACTGAAAAAATAAATAAATAAATAAATAAAGGGAAACATTTGAGACATACATGGGCACTGACATTATATGTAATTTACATATTATGTAAATTACATATAATGTCAGTGCCCATGTATGTCTGCTGCCTATATGAGAATATATGCAAAATTCATATATGTAAAACGCATAGACATACATGAAACATATATTTCAAAATATAGCAAAAATGGCGAGATGGTCCTCACTGCAGAGCATAAAATTCGGGGGGAGGAGTCGGATAAAATCCAACTCCTCCCACCTTACATACCTAAACCTACCAATCTCCACCCCCTGATCCCTAAACCCACCCCTAAACCTACCCATCTCCACCCCTAAACCTACCAATCTCCACCAACTTATATAAAATCCGACTCCTCCCCTCGGATCTTATGTACTGCATTGAGGTGCTACTGAAAATGGCCGTTTTCATGTAAGTGCCATATATTTTCCCGTATATGCACATAAATGTGAAATATATGTAAGACGCATATATGTATACATGCATGTACTTATTTCCATAGTACATACTTTCACTTATATTAGGGATACAAATCTTATATCTGAATGCCTTGTAATTAAATGCCTATAGTTGAAAATTTTGTGTCTGTATTGTGTGAATACCAAATATAGTATTTTTAATACAATAATGCAGTGTTTTCTTTGTCATTTTTGACAAATACATCCACAAAGTACCATAACCATGACACAGCTTTAAAAATGCATAGTTTACATAAATTTATTAAATATGTGGAAAACAAATATGTATGTCACATATTTATACTTAATGTTGTCCATATATGGGAGAAACCAATACTCTACTGTAATATATGCAGATATATGGTATCATATATGGATGAACTCAAATATTTTCTTCACATGTTTGGACACATAAATGTTCATATATGTTGCAGGCATATATTGTGTTCTCAGATACGTCAAATATATGTATAGATATATGTCATACTATTTAAAATATAAGTACATATGTGGCCATATATATTACATTTTTTGTATGGGTCATCCTCATTTTGAAACGAATTTATGCATTAAATAAAAAATAAAAAAGTTCAATGATTTACTAAATATTATTAGAATTCATGTAATTAATATTCAGCAGATTAAAATAAAAAGTGCAACATCAAATGTTATAAACATGATTCTTTGCTACTTTGAGTAGAACTCACTGTTTTAAACAATTTTGTGATTTTTGCTGTAACTGAAGCAATGATTCACTTGTCAAACTAAGTTAGGTTGTTTGTTAAATGCAGCTAATACAGATTTTTGCATACAGATTGTTGTGTGGTGTGACATCATATGGCGTGACACCATGTCATTTGGTGCGACATTCAGAATTTTGAAAGAAATGAAGGCTTTTTGGTTATTAATCATAAAAATCATCAATGTGACAGATGGGGAATAGTGCCAGCAAAGGTTACAAGCATTTTGGTACTTTTATAACAAGGTATTCCCAAATTAATTTGAATATTGAAAGATTACAAGTAAACGTCTTTCTATGAGTGATGATATAATGCAAAATGTAACATATTTGCACATAAGAAATGCTATACTTTTATATAGTAATGATAAAGAATCAGGATAAATTGACTTACATTATCGCATTATACCCCTTTTTAATTTAATACACAATAACATTCATGTCACACCATATGACATTTTTAGTCCCTAAGACAGTAAACTAGTAAATAAATGTACATAATTTAGGACAAAATCCACAAGACCACATATATATTTGGAAATATAAGAGTTGGTAGAATAAAACCAATGAGTTCCATGACTTACAATTGAGAGTTTTTTAGCTAAATATGTCAACCACCCAAATACACTAAGGCCACATCCACACCAAACCAGAGTTTCCCGATCCAATCTTTTTTCCCTCGTTCTAAAAAAAAAAAATACCGTTAACACGACGTCCTCTAAAGAAATATTTTTATATTGCGTAAGCACGAAACCACTGAAACCGACTCCAAACGCTGTAGTTCACATGCCAGACCAGTGTGTGGCGCTGTAATTCTGCCACAGAGATACACTAAAAACGGAGAAGACTCGGAGCATGTGTGTAAAACTTGAGCGCTGTATACAATAATAATAGGCTCAGTAGTTTCTTCTCTATTTTATTTATTAATTTATTTCTTTTTACTAATAACTTTATTGAACAATATAAACAACCGTAAATGGCCTGGTACAAAATATGAAATGTCTTAATCAGACAACAGACAAGCATCATAGCATGATAAATAAAATATAAAGAAATAAAATAAAGAAATAAAACAAAAATACATTCAAGTGAATAGTACATAAAGAAATAAGAGGCTCAGCAGCTTCTGCAACACGAACACGTGGGGTGATGACATCATTGTTTCACAAAATACACGGATTGGCTGTACACACGAAAACGCAAGTGTGTCGTTTCAGATTTATCCACTCTGGGACCCGGTTTAAAAATATAGCGGTTTCAGGCTCCCAAAACGCCGGATGCGTATGATTTACGTAGGCTATACAGCTGAACGCGTCTCTGTGTGTACGGGCTCTAAGTTTCATCATGCTGGCATGTGTGAGTTTTAAAACCGTGTGTGTTACAACTAGCTCTGCGTTAGTTTGTGCCTCGCTCACCCCTATCCTCCAGACATGTTCAGTTCATTCATGAGCTGCTGCCCTTCAGATTATCCCCTTCCGGAACAAAAATATATGGGAATATACTGCAAAATATAATGCAATATATTACATAATACATGTCCATATCAAGGGGCAACATTCTAATCTGAAAAATGAAGCCTACCTGGAAGTGCGAAAAACTGCAATACATCGAAAATCCGCTAGAGGGAGGTCCCAAAAGGGAGCAAATGTCCATAGACCCCATGTTAAAATGTCCGTTTTCACAGCATAAATTCATATTTTTACAGGTTGGTCCCATGGACTTTTTTGTATTTTTCGATAGGTTCCGAGTGCCTGACAACTGTGAGGGGGTGATTTTTTTTTTCTAACTCATTAGTTTAGATCGTATTTAGATATAAAATGTATGACAAATAAGGGCATGGTTAACTTTGATTGACAGCTTGATTGACAGCTGATAACGAGCTAAGGAGAATGACAACATAAGAAGCGCCATTTTTAATATACAGTTGAAATATAATACTACTGTTTCTGTATCATGAAATGTAGTTTTAAGAGTTTTTCAGGCGAGAATGTAGTTGTTTAAAGCTCAAATCTGTGGTTTATGTATAAAGATTTATGAAAATTTTATCCAGGTTGTGAGATCCAGCGATGACCGGGCGCTCGGCGCTCATGTACCCCGCCTAGAACAGCCTTTCCTCGGCTAGTCGTTCTGACGTTTGCCGCTGACTCTGGCGTCTCTGTAGTGGTTAAACATGAGATATAATTCGTCTTGTGTATATCTAACGGGTGATTTTTGGTCTCGTGAATCTATAATTGGTTCCCTGGCCAATCGTTTTGGCTGAGGGGAAGTTTCATAACTTTATAAGCTATTTAACTTTACCGTTGTATGGTTAGACTAGAGCGCTGACTTTGTATGTTTGACTGAATTGTTTGCTTTATTTGTATAGCTTCTTGTACCTTTTACTTATACTTTTATAATAGCTAATATTGATAAAACTGAAATTTAACAAAAAGAGACTGGGTTGAGTTTTGTCATTTTAAATTTTAATACAACAAAGATGATCTGTAATGTTGTTTACTGCAACATCTGTTGTTTAGTACAAATGCACTCTAAAAACTGCTGGGTTAAAAAATAACCCAACCTTAACCACACGGCTGGGTCACTATTGGACAGAACACGCGCTGGGTTGGTTTGACCCAAGTGCTGGGTTTTACCATTTAACCCATATTTCTGGGTCATTCATTTGACCCAACCAGTGGGTGAAATTAACCCTCTTGCTGGGTTAAGTCTTACTCATGTGCTGGGTTATTTCTTGTCTCATTGCCTTAATAAAATTAGAAACAAATATTTGTTATATTATGAATGTAAAATAATTATTATCTCTGTAATACAATAAACCAGAGAGGCCACTGTATGATTTAAATCTCATTTTTTTTATTTTATACATTTCTTTAATACTTTTCTTTATCGAATACAAATGTTAATCAATGTCAAAGGTCTGACATGTCCCCCTCATTTCATCCCTGAGGCACAGAATGTGCAGCAATTCTCCAGTCATCTCATTTTGTAAATATTCAACCATGTTGGTCCTCACCTGTTGATTACACAAGTCAAGTCATCTTTATTTATATAGCGCTTTTTACAATACAGATTGTATCAAAGCAGCTTCATAGTGATACTGTAACATGAATATAATACAACAAAGTTTGTTTCTAGAAGAATATTGCATCATCATCCACCTTAAGTAAGGGAGATCAATAATATTGTTGAATATTAAATGTCCCCAACTAGCAAGCCAAAAGCCAAGGCAACAGTGGCAAGGAACCAAAACTCCATCAGTGACAGAATGGAGAAAAAACCTTGGGAGAACCCAGTCTCAGTCGCTCAGTTCTCCTCTGGCCAACGAGCGAACAGTGTATGATTATGATCCATGCAGCATTACAGGTCAGAGGTCAGATTGAATAAGAACATTCAGAATATTTATCCAGTTTCATCTGGTTGGAAGTTGGAGTCATCACACCGGTATGGAGACGAGTTTGTTGAGGATCAGTCATGTCGACGAGGCCTTCACAGGGCTGATGAGGCTGGCCCTTCAGGGATGCGTCATGGATGGGTCCAGGCGCAGGTCCACCTTCTGATCTGGATACGGCCTGGATCCGGCTGACTTCAGTAAACTTCAGTAAACAGAAAGACAAACATTAGCATAGATGCCATTCTTCTTATTAAATAATGAGTACATCAGGAGTTATAGGAAAGCATCCCTGGTTTCA
Organism: Abramis brama; assembly: GCA_022829085.1. Taxonomy (NCBI): domain Eukaryota; kingdom Metazoa; phylum Chordata; class Actinopteri; order Cypriniformes; family Leuciscidae; genus Abramis; species Abramis brama. The sequence goes on along the minus strand of CM040768.1, from coordinate 51,878,078 downwards.
GCTGACCTATGTTAAATGTTGACCTATGTCAAGTTAAGCTTTTTTTGTGGAAGTATCAATTTATTATTGAATATGCAATTAAAATTATTGCAAACATTACCAAATGTGAAAAACAAACAAAATGTGTATTCAGCATTTGCAAACTGAATTATAGTAATAGTAATAAAATAGTAATTTGGACAAATATTATCAACATTAAGGCATTAAAATAAAACATTATTTTATTAAAAGTAAAATATTACTGTAATGTTGAAAGTGTCTTTAACATTAAAACTCACAAACCCACAAAGCTGCTCGTTAATCTCCTGACTGGCAGCGCTGATGATCGCCTCGTTTAGATGTTAACTTGCACACAATAAAATGAAAGATGACATGCATTATGGTAGGGTAGGCTATCATGTAAGTTTACATTTTTTTAAGTTTTAAATATTGACGATCATTCGTTCAACTAAACGGGTATACTTTTCTTCTCAAAACTGGCGCCTGTCCATTTATTTCTCCTTTCCTCAGTCGATGGAGATTGCAAGTCATACATTTACTAAAAAACAAACAAACTAGGCTATATCAAGCTCTTGAAAGCCTTTTTTTTTGTCAGAAACGATGGTTCGAGACATTACAGAAGACACACGCAGACTGCTGGAACTTACCTCAGTCATTTCTTCTGACGAGTATTTCTAAAACTACGCCAGCAGACTTTTCACTCACAACTCACTAGCTAGCCTACATTAAAGACTCATTTCCCGCTGATTTTACGTGCGAGCCCTGTGAGGGAAACTGCGCGTGTGGATTTCATACAAAACGCTTTTCTCACTTTTAAATACAGCGTCCACAATGAATAGGCCTACGATAATTACATGATGAATTTAGAATTTAAACTGCATATTTCAAAAAGGCTGCTGATATAGCTGGTTTAAATTCAACTAGGATTTAACGATGCGGCATATTGTCAAAAATTCTAACCGGCTAGCTGTGGTTAATTAATGTTTCACAGAATAAATACGTTACCCCTCACACTTCCATATCAAAGACTGTTGAACAGTGAAATTAGCTTGCTGCTACCACCACAACTTATTAAAAATATAGGTAAACATCATATTAACTTACCATAAAACACTGCCTGCTCCGAGTGGCGTGCCCCTCGAGTCAGGTCAGAAGTGAAGAATCCAGAAAGTTCCGCAAAGAATGAAAAAAGTAACCAGTTGCTGGGTCAAAATAACCCAACCAGCGGTTTATTTGTGAATGACCCCCTTACAACTCATTTGACCCAGCATGAGCAACCCAATAATGTGTTTACAGTACCCAAAACAACCCAACTTTTTGACCCAGCACAATCAACCCAACAATTTGTTTACAGAAACAACCCAGCATTTTTTTGAGTGTGCACATATTGCCTGGACCATATTAAAATGTTAAATATATTTATATTATATTTAAACGAAAAGTTTATATTTAGTCTTATAAGTTTATATTTGCCTAAAATATACATACAGAGATAACCGGAGAAGCAGAGCGAGCTGAGTGACGCGCGCTGTTCCATTTGCAGAATAACCGGACTCGTCCTCGGGAGTCATTCTCCTGAGCTGGACTTGGCAATTAAGTCCAAACTTTGCGTACTTGCTATCGAGAAACGCCTAATGTCGGCGCTTGGCTTGTGACAAACACGCCGAGAAGCAAGAACAAGATCTGCTGTATGTCATCCATTGTTGTTTATGTTGCTTTCTTCAAGCAAAAATGACATCGTTCCAGTCTCACACAAAGCCCGCCCTTTTACCCATATATGGATTGGCCAGAAGGTGGGCGGGGTTAGGATTTCTCAAGATTTTCCAAGATGGCGTATATTTTTCAATACACTGCAATCTATGCATTGACCATTTGGCGATATATTAATACCAGTAGCGGGGGGTGCATTTCACACCTAACCTTCAGTGGTGTCCCAGCTGAATTAATCCAGCTCTTAATACGCTTTTAATAGTGTAGCGCTCCGACTCTATAATGGTTGTGAAATTGCTGTTTTATTTTGCACCGGCAGTTATAGGGTTAATGCGTTGAGTTCGGAGAAGGCCGGGTAGAGAAACGAGCGAGTGAGTTCGGCTGGTGCGTTTGTGTTCAGTTGTTCTGTCGTTCTTCAGACGTTACAATAGTATTAATGTTTGGAAAAAATAAAATAAATAAATAAATAAATTAAGAAGAAAATCATATTCAGCACTGAAAAAAAACAAAAATAAGCATTATACTCACCAAAACTACTGATTATTTTTACATATTTTTTAGTGATTCTCAACCGGTGGGCCGTTGTTTTTTCAATTGATAAATCTTGTTATTTTCTAATTATCTGATTGTTCTTATGTATTTATATGATCCAAAACACTCAAGTTAAGTCAAGATGCATTATCTAAAAGCTAATTTATGTTTAAATATCGCAAACACCAATCACGTCACAACGTCAGATTGACCATTCGATCAGATGCAGTAACATTACTTTACTGTAATATGGATCGTGTTCTGAAAAGCAGATGTGGGAGTGCAAGCAAAAGCTTCGAAGTGTGTGGTGAGAAAAGACGACGCTGAATAGGCTACATTAGGCTTTATAAGGGCAGGTACTGAGATATATTGTTAGGCTCAACTGGGAATCGAACCCGGGTCTCCTGCGTAGCAGGCGGGAGCTCTACCTCGGTGCCACGTTGAGACTCAAAATGCAGGGATACACATTAACTCAGTTCAAGGTCTTTATTTGAAAAGCAGTGCTGAGGTATCCAACAGGGAACAGGCAAAAATCCAAAGTCACAATCCAGGCAAAGTCCAAAAATCCAAAAATCAGTCAGAACAGAGAACAATCCAAAAGCAGCAGGCAAACTCGTAATCCAAGAAGCAGGCAGGCAAGATCAGTAACAAGCAAACAATCACAAGGAGAACACTCACAGAAGGATTAGTCTACAGGACTGCACCAGTGTTAACTCAAGACTGAGCAAAGAACTCAAGACAACAGGGGGTTTAAATAGGCAACATAACAAGGCTCAGGTGAAACTAACAAATCAATAATGAGAACATGTGATCTGAACATGTGACAGGCATCAAACAAAAACACTAAGGACCTCACATGGCCAAAAAAGGAACAACAGTCACATAAATCACGACATATTACAAAAGTTTATGGTTTATCAGTTTATGGCGAGCAATATTTTAATTTTTAATGCGTTAAATACACGTGAAATATGCGTTAAATACGTGTTGTTTGCACATGTCAAATCAGTGCATTAAATACACGTTTAATATGTGTGAAATACACCTGTTATACCTGTCCTGACCAACAAGCTCTAATTCTAATCCTGTAAGTCTTAAATACATATAGTAATATAATAATAATAATAATATATAAAGTCTTAAATACCATATTAAAATACTTTAAGTCTTTAAATTCATTTAAATTGATATCACCTGTGTACCTAATTACTGTTTGTCTGATGAGTGATCAATCAAGGTTTCAATAAGCGCCGCCTGCTTGCAACAGCTGTAAATGTAAGCGGAACAAAAGCTCTTGTTTTCCAAAGACAGATATTGATAACAATGATCTGTATCTTAAACCTGCATTGATTGCTTTCTTCGACTGTAACTTATTTCCCCACACAAATGTTGATGCTTTAATGTTAAAGCTAGAATGTCCACTAATGTGTTTATATACAAAAAGGCCTGAGTGGAGAAAAACAAGGCAATTTTATTTTTATCTAAATTTTCATAAAACTGCAATTTAAATATATTATTTCTATAGGCTATTAAAAAAAAAAGGACAAAATAAATAGGCTGAATAAGCTGATCTATAGCATGTAAACGGTGGTAGCCCAGTCTATGAACGGTACCCCCCCCAAGTTCACAGAAATGGTTAGACCCAAGTCTTCAGCAGCCAATGACACTGACCCGTTCAAACTGATTTTTACTGTGTATTTCACGCGGGTTTTTTTAAATGCGTTTTAAATACGCGTTGTGGTCGTGTTAAAATTCACGTGTTTTTGGCCCTCTTGGCTTTCCATAATCCGGTGTGCAATCCCCTTAAGCTGAAGGCACAGTGTGTTGAACATGGAGAAATGTTGTCAAATGAGGCGCTAAAACCATCAAAGCTGCAGAGACATTTGAACTCAAAACACCCGGGCTGTGTTGGGAAGCCAAAAGAATATTGTTTTAAACATGTTAATATCGCTAATTGTATTTGATAAATTATACTTACAGTATGTAAATTGGGGTGAATGAACTTTGTTGAACATTTCTGCTAATGAATAGAGAGAGTGTTCCCCTCTTGTGTGTCTGACCTGTTGTTACAGGTGTGTTAGCCTGTTATTGTTACTGAGTAAACCTGCCAAGTCTTTTTATATAAGGACAGTTTCATCTATAGCTGACTTGAGTCTGTTACAGTGGCATAACAGATTAACAGCAGAGAATATCATTGCACTTTCTGAATTCTCTGTTATTCTGTGTTCATACTATCATATTTGGAAAGGTGATCCTCAGAATGTTTTTAATCAGTCATTAATGGGCCATGAGTTGCAGAAGGTTGAGTACCGCTGTATTAGAATACATTTAGTACTAGTACTTATTCTTGAGCTACTAGTGTGAGCAAGTGCTCATTCTGTGGTGGAGTTTGAGAGGGACTGACTCATGATGGTCAAGGGAACACTGTGGTGACTAGTTCAGATTACTGGTCTGGATTGGTACAGATTACTAATCTCCTGTCCTCAGATGATCCACGGTATATGAAAATACACAGAAGAATACTGACCGTCATGGGGAAACCTCAGAGTCAAAATAAGACACACCGGTGTTTTGCCAGATGAGAAGTTTATTTACTATTTTAATTCATTTTACTCTAATCCATTTTGTAACTATATCATTTATCTCTTTTAATTCCTATTATAACTCTTTTAATTTCCCCTGCTTTTATTTTGTGATTATTTTTATTCCTCTCTATGTAAAACACTTTGAACTGCCATAGTTTATGAAATGTGCTTTATAAATAAACCTGCCTTGCCTAGTACTTATTCTTTAGCTAGTGCTTATTTAGGTACTAGTGCACGTGATAGTATGTCACAAAGTTGCACGAGTAAATATATCTGCAATATTATATTACACATGCAGTACCATATCTGATCACATATACATATATATATTAAGATTGATAGAAGCATGTTGGTTTTCATGTCAACAGTTCAAAAGACAAAACTAATTCAATTTTATGAGGAAAAAAGGTCTGAAAAGGTTTTAAATATAAAAAAACAAATGATGGATTCTTGATTTGTGATGCGGCGTGAGCTGTAACGCACATACGTGTTTATTTATGCATTTATTAGAGGTTGAATTCAAATCAAATACTGCTAAATCGCCCATACTACTTATCAATAGATGTCTACTTCATAAATTGTATGATAATTATGGAAATATATGGTTCAGATCACTCTAAACATGTATGGAAATGGATCGTCCTTATATGGCCATTAACAGAGCTTGGCTGTCATCTAGTGAAAAGGTTTGGTACTGCGCCCAAACTAAATCTCACTGAAAGCTCTTTTTAGCGCAATTTTCCACCGGACAAAAATGCGATTGTTAACTCGTGATTTCTGTTCTGTCTGTGCGCACCAATCTTGCACTTCTATCTACTCCTCAACCAGACCACCTAGACACTTCGGGTTTTCGGCATTATGTTAAGGAAGGTCTAATCTCGGGAACGCACAAAAAAATAAATAAAAAAAATACAGGAAAAGATTTACTATCTTTTTTTTTTTTTTTTTTTTATTTCGTTTATTTCAGGCAATAGCACAAAAAAAGTACAAGGTAGACAAAATATGGTTAAATCATATAGTGCAAAAAAAAAAAAAAAAGTAAAAAAAACAACAACCAAAATATACAGTATTCAAATTCAAATATGATGATCAAATTCAGCCTGAAAGGGAGTGGGAAGAAGACAACTTATTTAATCCCACCCCAGTTCCCCATTTAGTGATTAATAATTGAGCTTCATTTTTACTTTGCTCACGGATTATTTACCAATGTTATATCATGGTGGCGTTACCACAAGTAACAAATAATTTTTATAACAAACAGTTTATACCAACAATGTAATAAGAATAAACAATGCCACAATGCCAACAATGGTAATGGACAATATACCAACGATGGTAATGGACAAATACCAACAATGGTAAGAAAACACTGAGCACATGTTAACACTATGAGACATAGTACAAGCAGCAATTTAACTACAATGTAATAAAAAATAGACAATGGCAACGATTGTAATGGACAATATACCAACGATGGTAATGAACAATATACCAACGATGGTAAGGAAACACTGAGCACATGTTCACACTATGAGACAGAATACAACAACAATTTAAATTAAAGACTCTCATCTCTGTATTTTAACCAGACCCAATGTTTATATAACAGTTTAAATTGATGAATAGTTTGGCGTTTCTTTTGTTGCAAATCCAATTTGTTCCAGAGTTTCACTCCACATACAGACACACAATAATATTTACGAGTAGTTTGGGCTCTCGGTAATGAAAAATGTCCAAAACCTCTCAAATTATGAGTTCGCACTGGAGTTTTAAAAAAACGTTGTAAGTTAGGCGGTAATAATTTGTTAAATGCTTTATATAAGACTATTGATGTATTATATTTTACAAGATCATCAAATTTTAGCAACTTTGATTGCGTGAACAGATTATGAGTATGTTCTAGAAAACCAACCTTGTGAATGATCCTCACTGCTCTTTTCTGCAATATAATCAGAGGATTTATTGTGTTCTGGTAAGTATTTCCCCACACTTCAACACAAAAAGTAAGATATGGTAGTACCAGGGTGCAGTATAAAGTACGGAGGGCATTTTCATCAAGGTATAGCTTTGCTTTATTTATAATTGAGAGGCTTTTGGAGATTTTTGTTTTAATGTATCTGACATGGGGTTTCCATGACAATTTACTGTCAATTATTACTCCCAAAAATGTATTCTCACTCACAATTTCAATTTGGATACCATCAATACTTATTCTCTGTTCAGACATTTTGTTGCAATTACCGAACATCATTACCTTAGTTTTATTTATATTCAAGGATAATTTATTTGTGTCCATCCACTTTTTTATTATCTTTAGTTCCCTGTTTACCGTATTTACGAGATCATTATAATCGTCACTACTGTAAAATATATTTGTGTCGTCTGCAAACAGAATGAATTTCAGTACTTTGGATGAATTAAACATATAATTTATATATACATTGAACAGTTTTGGCCCCAGTACTGACCCCTGGGGGACACAAACAATGCCAAGAGTATCTGATGAATACTGACCCATTTTTACAAACTGTGACCTCCCTGTTAAATAACTTTTTAACCAATCTCCAGCCAGCCCCCTAATTCCATATCTTTCCATCTTTTTTAATAAAATTGAGTGATTAATGGTGTCAAAGGCTTTTTTTAGATCAATAAAAATACCAACTGCATACTTCTTTTGCTCCAGTGCATTAGTGACTTCTTCAATAGCTTCAGTTATTGCCATTGAAGTGGTTCTTTTGGACCTAAAGCCATACTGACCTTCATTAATTACATGATGTTTCTCGAGAAACTTTTCAAGTCGAGAATTGAAGAGCTTCTCTAAAATTTTTGAGAATTGGGGCAAAAGAGAGATTGGTCTGTAATTAGTAAAAGCGTGTTTGTTTTCATTTTTGAAAAGTGGAATTACTTTAGCGATTTTCATTTTTCTTGGAAAGCAGCCAGTCTGGAATGACAAGTTACAAATATAAGTTAAGGGTTTTACAATATTCAGTATAACTTCTTTAATCAATGTCATGCTGATATCGTGACAGTCAGTGGAGGACTTACTTTTACATTCCCACACAATATTTGTAACCTCCTGCTCATTTGTAGCTGAGAGGAAGAATGACAAAGAATTCTGTTCAATAGTTGATTTTTCGACTCCACTGTCTGGAATATCAGCGGCCAACTTAGGGCCAACATTTACAAAGAAATTGTTGAACTTATTTACTACATTACTCATATTATAATCTTCACCATTTTCATCAATAAAGTGATCAGGATATGTCAACTTTGAGGATCCTTGTTTGATAAGGCTATTCAAAACATCCCAAGTTCCTTTAATATTGTTTTTATGTTCATATAGTTTATTTTGATAACATAATCGTTTGCTTGTTCTTATAATATCCGTTAATTTATTTTTGTACTTCTTATATCTTTGTTCTGCTTCTTCTGTTTTTACTTTAATAAACAATTTATAGAGGGTGTTTTTCTTTTTACAGGCATTAATTATTCCTTTCGTAATCCATAGGCTTTTCTTATGTTTTTCCTTTAAAAAATATTCTTTCACAGGGCAGTGTTTATTATACAAGGAAATAAAGATATCTAAAAAATTACAATAAGCACTGTCCACATTAGGATCTCTGTAAACTGGAGTCCAATCCTGAAGCTCTAAACTATTGTTAAGGGCACGAATCATGTCCTCAGTAATTTTTCGTTTAGAGATTTTCTTCATAGTGTCTTTCGTTTTCTTGAGATTACAGTCATACAAAGTAAAAACAGGTAAGTGGTCAGTAATATCACATATAAATAGGCCACTGATGATTTGATTTCCCATAATGTTAGTAAAAATGTTGTCAATAATTGTGGCACTATGTGATGTTATTCTGCTCGGTTTCGTTATAGTTGGATACAGAGACAAGCTATACATTGTGTCAGTGAAGTCGTCAACATTTTTTAGTTTGGTTGGATTTAACAAATCAATGTTAAAGTCACCACAGATAAATATGTTCTTTTGGTTCACAGTAGAAAATAGTTTACCCATCCACTCATTAAAAGTTTCTATACTTGAACCAGGTGCCCGGTATACACAACTCATGAAGATATTAGTCTTTTTATCATTATGAATTTCCACTGTTATACATTCAAATACACCATCCACAGCTATGGTCATATCAGATGAATGTGGGTAACACAAAGGTATGGTTGCCCCCACGCCGCCCTATTGGCACTGTACAAGTTGTGGCAGCAGCTGTAACAGGAACAGCTGCCTCTATATCAGTCGACCCTTCATGGGAACAGTGTCAAGCTTATGTCTCCACCCAGGAGGTAGTTGAGTGCTGCAGTGTCCCTGAGTTCATGGCGCCAGACTTTCCGGGGTTGACCCAGCAACAAGCTGCTGAGGCAAGGGCCCTCCTTGTCCAGTATAGCAACATCTTTTCCCAAGGGGAGGGAGACCTAGGATGCACGTCCTTAATCAGCCATGAGATTCCCCTGGTGGACAATGCTCCTGTTCGACAGCCATATCGTAGAATTCCACCCTCCCAGTATGAAACTGTAAAAGCGCACATCCGACAGCTTTTAGATAGTAAAGTCATCAGAGAAAGTAGCAGTCCATATTCTTCTCCTATAGTCTTGGTGACTAAGAAGGATGGGAGTTTGCGCCTTTGTGTAGATTACAGGCAGCTAAATGCAAAAACCCGCCGTGACGCATATCCCCTTCCCCGTATCGAAGAGTCGTTGGATGCACTTTCAGGAGCAAAATGGTTCTCCACCTTGGACCTTGCAAGTGGATACAATCAGGTGCCAATGGTGGAGCAGGATAAACCTAAGACCGCCTTCTGTACGCCTTTTGGCCTATTTGAGTTTAACAGAATGGCATTTGGACTGTGTAATGCGCCTGGAACGTTCCAGCGTTTAATGGAGCGCATGTTTGGCGATTGCAGATACCAGTCCGTTCTACTGTACCTGGACGATGTGATCATCTTTTCTGCCACCGTCCAGCAGCATTTGGAAAGACTGGGAGAGGTGTTTTCCCGTCTGCAAAAACAGGGACTAAAAGTAAAACTGTCAAAATGCCGGTTCTTCCAGCACCAGGTTAGTTACTTGGGGCATGTGGTCTCCGCTGAGGGAGTTGCCACGGATCCCGCCAAGATAGAGGTGGTTAAGGAGTGGAGACGCCCTGGACATCTGGCTGAATTACGATCTTTCCTCGGTTTCGCGAGTTATTATCGGCGTTTCGTGGAGGGATTTTCAAAGCTGGCAGCCCCGCTCCACCATCTGGTAGGAAGACTCAGTGGACCTCGAAGGAAGGGAAAGACCCCCCCCAGTTCCTCTGGCCTCGGCCTGGGATGAAGGATGTGAGCAAGCATTTCTGTCTCTGAAGGAGCGACTCACCTCGGCTCCAGTGCTGGCTTATGCTGACTTTAAGAAGCCCTTCATCTTGGAGGTAGATGCCAGCCACGGAGGTCTTGGTGCAGTCCTCTCCCAAGAACATGAAGGGAAAGTACGCCCAGTCGCATTTGCCAGTCGGGGACTCAGAGCTGCTGAATGAAATATGGAAAACTATAGCTCCATGAAGCTCGAACTACTTGCGGTAAAATGGGCAGTTACGGAAAAGTTCCGTGAATATTTGCTGGGGAACCATTTCACAATCCTTACTGACAATAACCCCCTGAGCCATTTGCACACGGCAAAGCTGGGAGCAACCGAGCAGCGGTGGGCTTCTCAACTGGCATCATTCAATTTTACCCTCAGATATCGTCCGGGCAAGAGCAATCAGAATGCGGACGCTCTTTCTCGTCAGTATCTGGAACGCTTCACCTTCGGGACAGAGGTCCCCGCGTTGGGCGCATTGACCAGCTTTGGTCCGACGCCGGCCATAGAGGGCCAATGCGAGGAGGTGGTGGCCTTACCAGGGCGTACACCTCAGGATCTCAGCTCGCTTCAGGATGCTGACCCAGTCATCGGGCCCGTGAGGAAGTACTATCAAGAAGGGCGACGGCCAGGTGCAATGGAGCGTGAAGCGTTACCCAAGTCCAGCAGAGCCCTGCTCCGGCACTGGGACCGCCTAGTCAACGAGGAAGGAGTTCTGTACCGCCAGATTCATGCACCGGGGGGGGTCCAGAGACCTTCCAGCTGTTGCTGCCTCAGTGCCTGCAAGCCGAAGTCCTACGGAGTGTCCACGATGAGCAAGGGCACCAAGGCATGGAAAGAACACTTCAGCTACTCCGAAGCCGATGTTTTTGGCCTAGTATGACTAAAGATGTTGAACAGTGGTGCCAGCAGTGCCAGCGATGCGTTCTGGGGAAGGCCGTCCAGCCCAAAGTCCGTACATATTGGAGCACGATGCAAGCCACTCGACCGAATGAAATCCTGGCTCTTGATTTTACTCTGTTAGAGCCGGCCAGTGATGGACGAGAGAATGTCTTGATTCTCACAGACATATTTACAAAGTACTCGCAGGCTGTCCCTACTAAAGACCAACGAGCTCCTACTGTGGCCAGGGCCTTGGTGCAGCAATGGTTCCATAGGTTTGGTCCCCCAGCTCGTATACACTCCGACCGAGGGCGAAACTTTGAGAGCCTCCTGATCCAGCAACTGTGTCAGATGTACGGTATACAAAAGAGCCGCACCACTCCATACCATCCTCAAGGGAATGCCCAGTGTGAGCGGTTTAACCGCACACTCCATGACTTGCTGCGCACACTACCTGAGACAGAGAAGCGTCGCTGGCCACATCATCTGCCTCAGCTCACCTTTGCCTATAATATTACCCCACACCAGACCACAGGGCATACACCATATTATCTGATGTTTGGCCACCACCCAAGATTGCCAGTTGATTTCTTGCTTGGTATTAGGGAGGCTGCTCCAGACACCAACACCCTAGAAGAATGGGTTGAAAAGCACCAGCAAAGTGTCAGGATGACTCATGAACATGTCAAGCAGAGATCAGAAGAACTGGCCCTCAGGCGGAACCAGAACCATAATGACCAGGTGAACGATGCCGGCTTCCAAGAAGGAGATTTGATCTATCTGCGGAACCACCCACACGGGAGAAATAAAATCCAGGACTACTGGAACTCTGTGGCCTATCGAGTTGTACGCTGCCCTTCTGGAGCAGGAGCGGTATACACTGTGATCCCTGCAGATGCGGGTGGACCTGTTCGACAGGTGCATCGTTCTGAGATGCGCGCCATCCCTATGGGATTGAGGCCTGGGCCAGGTGGTGTTCCTTGTCCAGCTTGGGAAGAGGAGACCCTCAAAGATCCTCCTGCCTGTAGCGATAGTGATGCCCGAGATGTGATCATTTGGTATGGGGCAGAACAAGAACCTCAAGCTGTACCTGCGCCAACTGGCGCCTCAGCATCTGAAGAAATTGACAGCGAGGATATGGCTGAGGTGCCTGAGGACAATATTGTGGCTGTGCGCCGTTCAGCGAGGTCTACAGCAGGGCAGCACTCCAATCTCTACCATCTACCCCGGCCGACTTGTGGCAGAAATGATGGTCCATCAGGAATAGAGCGTGAAGACTCCTGGGCATGAGGTGTCATCGTCGGGCCGCCGATTCATTTGGAGGGGGTGGATTGTAGCCTGTGGATTTGGGGTGCTCTCTTTTCCCTCTCTTCTCCCTCTTTCTCCGCCTCTCGCTCACTTTCACTCTTTCTCGTATTGCTACGTCACCTAATGTGGGTGGGAGAGGTTGGCAATTAAGCGCAGGCAGGTGTATAGGCACCTGGGGTCCTCATGCCGGTAGCCATTCATTGTAGCTAGCTATTGACGCGTTGGAGTGCAGCAGTGTTCCTGGGTGCTGTTCGTTGTGCAAGGTATGTCCAAACTATCTGGTGTTGTATGACTATAATGGTTATTTGGGTTCAGTGCACTAAGGGAGGTTTTAATGTTTTCTTGATGGGCTAAGGTGTTACCGAGCGATCGCCAACGGCGCTACTGTTTTGTGTGTGTGCATGCGTTTCCAAAACACGTTGGGAATGTCTAAAGTGACAAGCGTAGAGAAGGTACCCTTTTATTCTATCTGTTTTAGCGTATCTCTGGTGGTTTATTACGTTAATTGTAATGAGGCTCCGTTGTTATGTTCGCCAGCGTCCAGTGACCCTGGTGAATGCGTGAAGCACGGAACACTGTCTACTCACCCAATCGCTAGCTTGCAAAAAGGTATGTTATGGCTTTAATTATAATGTGTTTGATAAAAAGCAAAACTTGTAACAAAGTTATGTGCTTCATGGTCTTTGCTGAAAGAAGTAATGGTAGAGGGTTTTTCTTGCAGTAAATCTACTGGCTTACGTCTGGTTAGGATCTAACAGTATTTAATTTATGGGTCTTGTGTTTGCCGTGTGTGCGCGTGTATTTAGTAGCTATATGTAAATAGACTGACTGATTATGACTCTTAGGCGCACAGAGCACTCAACTGGGTCTCTTGTTTCTTTTTTGTTTGTTTGTTTGTTTTTATAGAGGCTACAGCAATCAGATTGTCGGCTGCTGTTCTCTTGAATGTGTTTGAATGTGTATGTATGTGCAGGTGCTGCCTCTTAGACATTTTTTTCGTTTGGTTTATTGATTTATTGTATTTTTCTTTTTTTTCTTTCTTTTTTTTTACCACTAGCCGGCGGGCTGTAAGAGATGTGTGTTAGTGTACTGATTGTGGCCACCGGCTAGCGGTTTCTTCTTTTTGCTTGTCTCCCCCCCCCTTCCCTATTAATAGCCTAATGTGGATTGGGCCTATAGGATAGATTAGCCTACCGGGCTCTAGTCTGGTTTCCTTAGAGTGTTTCACCCATTTTGAACCGATGTGTGCAGTGTAATGCTGTGAAGTGTGCATCTGGTGTAATAGCTCAACTAGCAATGTTGCTGTGGTGTGTAAGCTGAGTTTGTAGTGTTTGTTCTACTCTAAAGTGGTGTGCCTTAGCTCACGTGTGGTATCGAAACCTAGGCCTGTTTAAGCTTACATTCTGGTGGCTCACTCTACTATGGCTTATCCCTGTTAAATGATGAATTTGTGTGTTATTTATTGACTATCTAAAGCGACTCATTTTTAACTAAGATAAAATAAACATTGTATCTTTTTACTTTGCTAAACCAAGCCTGTGCGTGTTTCTTTATAAAAGAGTCCCCTTGCTCTCACCAGTCTTGTCCAAGGGGTGGCGTAGTCAACACTGCCATCGCCCCACGAGGGGGCAACATCTGTGTTCTTAGTATGTTTAGCATTTTGATGATGTGAATCAAGCTACTTTGACACCAGGTGCTGCATCAATGTCAATATTTGTCAAGATCTTCTATTCTCTTCACCACTAAGACTTTTGCTTCCTCCGATGTCCCATTTAGTTTGATGAAGATCTTACAGTTGGCTACCCAGGTTTGTTAAATCTTGCCTTGTTTCCTAAGTTGTCGTGCAATCCTTGCGATGTCGGCATTTTTCTTTGTCAAGTGTTCATTTATGAAAACATTTGTGCCTTTCAGTTTGCGTCCTTGTTTCAGAAGTGCTATTTTCTTTTTTCGATTTGTAAACCTCATAATGACCGCTGGTGGTCTCCCGTTCTTCGTGGGCAGTGGGTGACACGCCTCAATGTACTCTAGGTCCGTCTCTATCCCCCTGCTCTGGAGGTAGGAAGCAACCTGTTGTTCCACCGACTGTGTCTCCTGGTCGCTGAGCTCCCCGCTGTCCGCGGCCACCGCACGCGCATAAGAGCGCGGCCTGATCTTAATGCCGGTGATGACCACATCATTCACGCGGGAGTATTGCTCCAGCTCATCCACTCGTCGCTCAAGATCCTCAATGCGCTGGTCTTTCTCCGCGTTCTGGAGGCGTAGTTGTTTCACCTCCTCCAGTAGCCCCAGGAGCTGCTCCTGCTGTGCTCTAACAGCAGTCACATCGCCGCACAGGGAGTGGAGAGAGAGTTTTATCTCCTCGAACTCCTCCGGTGTCGGGCCTTTCCTCGATGGGGGCATTCTGGTGATTTATGCGCCAAGGTATCCAGTGTAATACACACTCCGAGTCTCAGCTCTAGTTGCACGTGGCCGCCATTTTAGTGTTTAGTGTAGTGTTTTAGTCTCTTAGTGTTGTGATCCCATGAGGTCATTTCATTGATTTTCTTGCAGTTTTAAAGTAAAATATGTTTTGTAAAAATATATATTTTATATAAACAATTATATTTTTTACATTATACATTTTTATAAACTCAAACTTCTATAACATTTTTTTTGTTTCATTTTAATAATTTTCACTTCTACAATAATCTTCCAAATGTCTTTAAAACAAGAGCAGTCATAGGTCTATATTCCAAATCATTCTTGAATTACAACTATTTCAGTTTGGATAGTGATTTTGCAATTTTAGCAATTATTTTAGTAATTTAAATGCTCATTTATTTGACTCTCGAGGCTCTGAATCTGTTGTTGTTCTCCTGCAGATCTAAAGCCGAAGCCTGAACTCACATCAGATCCTGCAGGAGCTGCACTGACTGGAAACACAGTGACTTTGACCTGTCGCATGGATCCGTCCACTGGAAACTGGGACTCTTACTGGTACAACCACACACTGAACCCTGAGACAGAGAAGACAGAAACAAACTCCTACAGCCTGAAGATTGATTCAGTGTCTGATGGAGGCCAGTACTGGTGTAGAGCTGGAAGAGGGAAACCAGTCTATTACACACAATACAGTGATGCACTGTGGGTAAATGTTACAGGTGAGAGAGACTGTAGTGTGTGATGCAACAAATACAGATCAGAGACAATATCTACACAACTTCTGAAACTATAAATGCAATAATCTGTGTTTGTACAGTGAGTCCTAAAGCTGTGCTGACGGTACGACCTGATGAACGAGTGTTTAGAGGAGAAACAGTCACTCTCAGATGTGATATAAAGTGGGCAGGAGACACTGAGTGGACATACAGATGGGAAATAGAGGGAACCAACAACCAATATAAAAACACTGTCAGCCGAACCTCAACACAAGAGTTGAACATCAGCAGTGTTGATCTCTCTCACAGCGGTAAATACACCTGTACAGGACAGATACACACTCAAAGCTCTCAGCGCAGTGATGCTGTTACACTGACTGTCTCAGGTGAGTGTGTGTTTGTTGTGATCAGCTTCTCCATCAGTTTCTCTACGGCTCTGTAACTCGTGATGTTTTGTTCAGCTGAAGCTCAGGCATCAGTGCGAGTGTCTCCACAGCCGTGGCTGACTGAAGGAGAATCAGTGACTCTGACCTGTGAGGTTTCAGGCTCCTCTAAAGGCTGGACGTTCAGCTGGTTCAGAGATCATGATCATCTGTCAGACAGCAGCAGAGGAGCTGGAGGATCTTACACTCTCAGTCCTGCTGCTCTACAGCACACAGGAGTTTATACGTGCAGAGCAGAGAGAGGACGACCAGCCTATTACACACACAACAGCAGCTCACACACACTGTGGATCACTGGTGAGGGTTTATGCTTGTGCTCATCCGGATCTGTGTTTCACTGCAGTCTCTGTGCTGTCAGTTTTGATGGAGATTTTCCTCTTTTCAGGAGTTTCTGCTTCAGTGTCTCTGGTCATCAATCCCAGCAGAAGTCAACACTTCTCATCTGACTCTCTCTCTCTGAGCTGTGAGGATCAGAGTAACTCTGCTGGATGGACAGTGAGAAGATACACAGACAAAGACACACAAACTTGTGCAAAACAAACAGGATCTGGATGTGTAATCGACTCTCTCAGCACATCTGACACTGGAGTGTACTGGTGTGAGTCTGAATCTGGAGAGAAACGGCGTCCTCGAAACATCACTGTACATGGTGAGTCTGGTTTATAATCATGACATCTACTAGTCTAATGTTATAACCTAAATTATAATTACAGTCTAAAGACATTTTCCACTAATTGTTTTCTGTACACCTGATGACAGACTGACTTCTGTTCAATTATTTGAATGAGTTTCTCCATATGTATCTATTCGCGAGTTCGCATGGCCATTCAATCTTAATATAGTTAATGGTAAATGAACTTGGCTTGCTGTCCTCAAAGGAGGCTCGATCTAAACCCTCTCTGACAGTACAGCGCAGAGGAAGAATAACAGAAATGGAGGAGGAGATGGGGAGGAGAAGGGATGCTGTAAGAATTGTCGCTGCTTATATACGCTCATAATGATGATTGACAGGACTGAATGTTTAGGCTCCGTTTTGTAACTTCATTTATTGTGATGTTTCATGAACATGCTCTTAAATGACATACAAACAAAGCAAAATGTGACTGGTCACTTTTCACATTCTTACCATATAAATTGGCAGATTAAACTGCAAAATGGACGTGTTTTTATGCCAGTGGTTAAAAATCTGATACATAACCAACAAACTCTCATGGAAATTTGTAACTATTTAAAATTTTTGGCAAATTGGTGACTAATGTGTGTGAATTTGTACAATCTCATTATTATAATCTTTTTGTGCCCCACTGATGGTTGGGTTTAAAGGTGGACCTTGATTAGCGGCATCCAAAAGCCACATAGAGGCTATAGAGGAATAATCCTTTGCGACTCGTTTACAGTCGGCCGTCATTTCCATCAAAAAGACTGATGAACTTAGCTTGCTTTCAATTTTATTTTGATAAACTATATAAAGCTTGATACAGCATTCAAACTGATCCGCTGTGCCCATGTGACAGTGAATAACCAATTAGAATTAACAAAAAAATAATGTTCCTACAATGCTTACTTTTTTCAACAACAACAACAACAACAAAAAACAGTTTAAACAAAACAATAATTTACTCATAAAATAGTTGTTGTTTTTTTCATGAGATTTGGTAAAACTACACGACACTAGCATAAGAAAGCTTGAGAGGTATAAAGTACAATTCATAATATCAGTATTTTTCTTATGATTTGTTTTGCTATATTCTTATTATTTACAGTATTAAACACACATTTCTTGTGTTTGTAGACGGTGAGGTGATTCTGGAGAGTTCTGTTGATCCTGTGATTGAGGGAGAGACTCTGACTCTACACTGTTTACATCGATCTACAAACTCCTCGATCCTCAGCGCTGATTTCTATAAAGACGGATCACTGATCCAGAATCAGACGACAGGAGAGATGAGCATCACTACTGTCTCAAAGTCACATGAGGGTTTCTACTACTGTAAAACAGAGAGAGGACAGTCACTCCACAGCTGGATCTCAGTCAGAGGTCAGTGACGATCAGTGATGATATTACTGTAATATGATCATACAGTATCACGTCACTCATGGACAGATCTGTGTGTTTGTCATGTTCTTCAGTCTCAACAGCTTCATCTTCTCTTCTGGTCATTGGTGTGTCTGTAGGATTGAGTGTTTGCTTGTTGTTCTTCATCTCACTGGTTCTGCTGTGGAGACACAAACACAAGAAAGGTGTGGAGCAGTTCATCACATGTTATGAATTATTAAACCACATGAACAGCAACAAATGGAAGCTACAGTTCCTGAAGCCTAGACAGCCACTGCATGTTTATTAATACATAAGCAGTTAATGCATGTAATCAGATTATATGTGAGTGACAAAACTCTTACAGTGACTATAATGATCTTTGTCTCTATTGTAGATCAGCACTGTAACATTCAACAGACATCAGTCCCGAATCCATCTGGAGAATCTCAAGCGTTAAACTCTCCTCTGCAGTCTGGTCAGACGCAATAACAAATTATTTATATTTATTTAATGTTTTTCCCCCCTTTTTAGACTGTCTTGCTCTTAAACTTTTCCCCATGTTTTCCAGCAGATTCTGATCACATTTATAATGAGTTGACTCCAGTGAATAGTGGAAATAAAGGTTGAGTCTTAAAAAAATATATAGAAAAAATCTACACATGCATCATGAAAAAATCAACAAAAATCATTAGGTCTGTGATTGACTTGTTCCTCGTTGTGTTTTTTTCAGACGTCACATATTCAGAGGTCACTGTTAAGAAAAACATAACCGCGGATAAAGGTAAAAAATCCTCTTCAATAGAGTCATTAACCAATAACATTGACGGTGTCTGTTTTTATATTGCATAAAATATGAATAAATATTTTCATGAATTTACTATTTTTCTAGACGATACCATGGCAAAGTCAAATAATGTGATGTACTCAGAAGTCGGAACAAAAGTAAAGAAAAGCAAAAGCAAAGGTGAGATCCTGTTTTTCCTGAAGTACAATATTATTTGTCCAGCATGTTCTGAATAATCTGATTTATTTTCTGTTCTGTATTAGATATTAATACTGCAGGACCCAGTGATTTGACTTATGCACAGATCAATATACAGGACAAAAAGAAAAGCAAGAGCAAAGGTAAACTCTCAACAAACTGCATTTTAAACAAAACTGTCTGAATGAATCATCACATTTAACTAGATATAATATATAATGCTTATATTCAAAAAAGGGAACCGTTACAATCATTAACAGAACTGATAAAGACCTTCATTTTGGAAATATAACAACAGTCTCAACAATCACATATTTACTGAACCTGCTAATAAACGTTCATTGTGGTTTGAGAGGTTCTGTTCTCTCTTGATATAATCATGGATTATCAGTTATTATTGTAGTTGCAGATGTAAAGCGTGTGTTTATTCTCTGTTTCTCTTGTTCACTGTCAGGGAAGAGCAACGAGTCTGGAGACACTTTATACTCTGAACTGAAGAACAACACAGATAGAGGTGAGAGAAACAGAGTCAAGCTTCATCACTGTTAAAGTTGAACTATTAAACATCAACAGATCAGAATGATTCATAAAGTCATGTGGATCATTGAGGAAGTGTGAAAATCTCATCAGCATTTGTGTTCTTCAGGTGCTGATGCTGGAGTCGGTGATGCAACGAAAGTTTTAAGGAAGAAAGGAAAACAATAAAACATGTAAGATTTTTTGTTGCAATGATTTTACAGTCACTGACAAGAAGTTCACAATTTGCACTTTCATGTAGAATATAAATCTGTTTTTAGTGATTCAGTTCAGTTATGTGTGAGGATCAGGATCATTGTGATCTTAAAAATGTAAATCATCAACAGCATGAGCTCAAATCAGAGCTTTTTATTGTCCACATTACTCAGATAACAGGGAACGTTCTTATAACTTTAGCTATTGTTCTGGCAAGGTTCCTAACTTTTCTCCTTAATTTATTAAGGATCACTAACTTTCTGGGTTAAAAATGTCTTACGGTTGGTTGTTACACAGTAAAATCCCTTGGGTTTAATGAACAGCTCTGAGTGAGCATTAGTGACGACACCTGATGTTAAAGGTGGGGAAAGCCGTTTTTGAAATATGCTGTTGGCCAATGTTGATATTTGAAATCAACGCAAACAAACACACCCCTTCTTCATTTCTCCGCCTCCAAAACTCAGCCTTCAATCCCAACAGCCCGAGTCGGTCTCGAACCCCGATCCCCTGCAAGCGAGGCGAGTGCACTAACAATGACGGTATACACCGCATTCACTAGCAGTCGTCAGCGCAACTCTCACTAGCTGACCTCCGTTACATGAGCAATCCAAGAGCAGATGTTTGTTCATCATATCAGAAGCGCAACAAAATAATGCTTATTGAAAAATAAAGCGAATCAAACCATGGGCCCTATTTTAACGATCTGAAACGCAAGTATCAAATGTGAAACACAAGTAACTTTGTGGGCAGATGTCGGACGCTGTTGCTATTATACCGGCGGGATAAATGACTCTTGCGCCGACGCAAATCTAAAATGGGTTGGTCTGAAGTAGCTTCATTACTCATATGTGTGGTTTGGGCGTAACATGAAATAAATTAATCAGAACGTCATCTCACATTCCCTTTAAGAGCAGGCGCGCTTGTTTCATGGCGGATTGCTATTATAACGGCGGATTTGCCAGGCGCACGCCAGGAGCGGTTCACAGCCGAGGAGACCGATGTTATCATCAGGGCCGTAAAACACAGAGAAGTGACATTGTATGGGGATGGAGAAACACACCCAAATCAGCTTCAGTTAATCAGGCGTATAATAATTTGGGTAAATGTGTAAGCTAGATTTATGCATATTTTTTCACATCTTCATGGACACCACAATGATTTCCCTCGTGTGGAATATTTTTCCTTGTAATTATGTATGGTTTGCAAAAATTTCAACTGCTGCGTCTGTGTAGATGAGAGAAGCAAAGTGTGTATGCGTTGTGCACACGCTACATTATGGCCAAGCATGCGCCCTTAAAATAGCATCTGAACGCGCCACTGAAAACGCGCCACTGACTTTAGACTAGGTTTTTCCTGGTCTGTGGTGGAATTGTTTTCTGGAACTGCAAAATAGCACCAGGGAATGTTTGCGCCGGAACACGCCTCCTCTTTTCGCTGAACCGCCCCCGGGAGCGCAAGTTCATTCCCTAATTTACCGACGTGCGTCTGCCGAGGGAAATGTCCGCTGTGCGTCGGGTGCAAAATAGGAATGATACATGCGTCGGTGTACAAAGTCAATTGCACTGGGTGCAAGATAGGGCCCCCAGTGTTACTCACATGTGGAGCGAATCAAAGCAACGTCTGTGTCTGTTTTCAGGCCTTCCCGCTTCGCTCTCTCCAGCCTGATCATAACCCTTAATTTTTCAGTGCTATTCTTCTGAGCTTTTCTCTTTTGTATTGTGTCTCATCTCTATTTCTGCAGTCTTTCTTCAAATCTCCCTCCTCCACCGTCATGCATTGGCCACACGCGTTTGTTGTTGTGTCGGTGTGACTAACTTCTAAACAGCATATTTAAAAAACGACTAACCCCACCTTTAATGAGTAAAATCACTGAAGGAAAGAGGAATAAACATTTGAAGTCCCCATTGTGGTGATCAGTGTTTCCTGTAGTTGATTCCTTGATTGTTTTAATTAGTTTTTCTCTGGCTGTTTTAACAGTGTGTTCAAAAAAGTATTTTAATGTGTCGGAAGGATTCAACACAGAATAACATCCAGCCTGGTCTCATTGTTAATAGCTAGGTATTAATACGTAATTTCAAAGACACAAAACTTACTTTTTTGTATGTTTGGATAGATGATGTTGACTGTCATGGTGATGTTATCATGAAGTGCCTTATTCACTGATCAGAAGTGTTTTTTTGTTGTTGTTGTTATTAATTCGTTTAAATATTGTGTGAGTCGCGTCAGCCTCTTGGTAGTTTCTACCGTGATCACATTACTCTATTTCGGTCACGAGCCTCTTCCTCTATTTACTCCTGTAAAAGGTCTACCTTTATAGAGTCAGGAGGAGTCAGGTAGGCTTATAATATTCTCTTATCTGATTATATTATCTCAGGGTCAGCTCTGATCTACTGTACCCCCTAGGCCTGCGGTTCAGAAAACAGCCAAGCCTACCAGTGTAGTGTGGGCTAGTTCAGTTCACCACAGCTGTCTCTCCTGTTCCTGCTCATGCTCCTCCACGGCCTACTCAGTTGCGACTGTTTGACAACCTTGTCTGGATATCGCTATAAAAATCAATCTTTTTCAGACAGTCATCTCATGAAACCCCAAAAGGATTCTTACTCTAAAGTAATGAACAGACTGGGACAATACTATCAGAGTTTTAGGGCAGTCTTCATTCTCATTTTATTATTTCTTGCAAAGGTAAAAGCTAAATACACCACTCTATGCCAGCTAAGCTGGAAGATCCATGCCAGAGACACAATTACATTTTAACATCTTTGTTCAGTGTATGTTTTCTTCTCTAAGAATGTCAGGTTTCTTATCTTGATCTTTCAGGGAGTATTACAGAAACTTTCTATCTTAAGACTTAAGTTAAGATCTGACAAGTTAATTTAGGATTTTTCACACATTCGTATTAAAGAAGCGAATCTGAAGTTGATTTAGGATTCTTATCCTATCTTACAAAATCTCATCTTATCTGTAGTTAGGAAATCTTAAACCCCTCCATCAAGTTCTGTAATCAACTCTCAGGTCTGTTACCAAGCAACCAGCAGCACACAAACAGCTGCTGTGTGACATTCAACGGAAAAATTTAGATTAAAATAAAGAAACAAATTAAGTGGTTGTATCAAAGGTATGTTGTTGTGGGAAGAAGGACATTTAAAAACTTTAATAATCATAAAATAAATAAACAAAATGAAAGTAAAGGTGGCAGCCCCTCACAGCCGACTGCCGCACACACATAAACTAAACAAAACATAAATAACACAACATAAATAGTCCAGGCCTGTTCCTCTCTCGTCACTCCTTCTTTTATGCCTCCACTCCTCTGTGAGAGATACGAAAGCGGTGCGTTTGTACTTGTATTTTGAAAATACATGCATGTAATTACAGCTGTAATTCATTAATTTATTAATTATAATTATTATAATTAATAAATTACATTTGTAATTACACTGTTTACCCTTTCCTTACATCTTAACCCACCCAGGCAAAGTGATGTTATAACATTTTGTTTTATTGTTGCCTAAAATATAGGCTACATACTGAGATAACCGGAGTAGCCGGAGCGAGCTGAGTGACGTTATCAAGTACGCTGCTGTTCCATTTGCAGATTTACCGGACT
This sequence comes from Abramis brama, assembly GCA_022829085.1. NCBI lineage: Eukaryota > Metazoa > Chordata > Actinopteri > Cypriniformes > Leuciscidae > Abramis > Abramis brama. The sequence goes on along the minus strand of CM040768.1, from coordinate 51,854,771 downwards.
TTCATCCTCCCGTCTTTGGGAGTCCGTTTTCCTGAGTCGAACTTGGCAAGTCTGAACTTTGCGTACTTGGTATTGAGAAACGCCTAAAGATCTGAAAGGTCAGACAAAGAAGACGTGCAACATGTGCAGTGTTGGGCCTCCAGTAACATTGTTAGGAACCACTGATATAAATGTTTGGAAGAGAACAGTCCATTTCTCTTGACGTGTGCTACAGACCATCTGATAATCTATAGCAAAAGTCAGAATTTTTGAAAATTAAACTTTTTTTTTTTTTTTAGCAACAGTGTTATTGTAATGATGCAGCGGACGAGGAGGGATCCATTTGCAGCTTTATTTAGAGTGGTCAGACAGGCAGGGTAAAACAACAGCAGACAGAACAACGGAAAGAACACAGAGCAGATCGGGGTCACAGGCAGAAGTCAGGGCAGGCAGCAAAAGGCAAAGTCCAATTAACAATCCGGGTAAAGGCAGGCAGAGAACAATCAGGAGTCGAGATACACAGTCCAAGGTCAGTAAACGAGAACAGCAAACACAGGAATAAACGCTCAGAAATTGTACGCCGGGGCAATGCAATACTTCGCAGAGAAGTGGAGTGTGGAAGTGGCTTTTATGTGTGTGTGAATGAGGTGCAGGTGTGTGTGTAATCAGTGCAGTGCAGGTGTATGAAGTAATCACTCCAGGTAGATGCAGGATGGGAAATGTAGTCTGTGAGTGAATATGATAGTCCGGTGTGGAGTGCCCTCTGGTGGCTCTCAAGGGCACTCCAGCTGGTGACCGTTACAGTTATACACTCAAAGACATCAACAATCAACATATGAAACATAACAATCTTGACATCATGTCGACATACAAAACTCATTAATGGAGCCCAGCATGTATTGTGGCATGAGTAAATTATTTAGCTGAATTATTTTACTGTTTATATTTAGTTAAATAAGTTTTGTTACCATTGTTGAGGTTTGTATGATGACTATTGATGTCCAAGTGTGTCTCAACTATTACACAAGAGGTGTCAACAGCTGGATTTATGACCTTTTTCATTTATGTCTCAGCTGTAATTATTTAAATCAGTTATTTAAATCACTTTAATGCAGTAATGTGAATGTCATTGGAAAGACATGTTGTGCTGCCTATTAATAAATCTCTTTATCAATGTTGAATAGTTTTCCACTGTAATTGCTGAAAGAGAAATAAACTAACGAAAGTCAAGAGTCCAACTAAACCAAACACTGATCACCATAATGGTGTGTTCAAATGAAACAATAAATCATCAACATCTAAACCTCTGTTAATTCGCAGTAAGAACTTCTGTAGACGTCTGACAGACATAAAGTCAGTCTGGTTAGTAATAAGTGAAGCTGGTAATGGTGTTTGTGGAGTTGTTTAATCCTCTGCTGAGATCTTCAGAGATTTAACGTATTTTATCTTCAGTTGATTTCATCTAAGACTGTGGCTGAAGTCAGTTGTAGTTTCTGTTCTTGTTTCACTTTCCTTCAGTGATTCTGCTTGATAACAGCAGGCGTCCGGATGTTTGAAAGAATGTTTTAGGAACATCGTAATATCCTTTTAAAAACATTCCTCTAGCATTATGAGAACTGGACATTTTAACATTTCCATCACCAAAACATAATGTTTGGAAAACGTTCTTAGAACAACAATTTGTGGAACTTGAATAATTAATCAAACTGCGTTCTCTTTTTAAAGGTCCCTGAGAGCAGTGAAGAAAACAGACGGCAAAAGAAAAACACCGGCAGAAGAAATAAACCTGAGTCAACTGCTCATGCTTGAATGAAAGAGAACTGCACTGTATTATCTGCACACATATTATATAAGGACATCTATCTTTAATATATACTAAAACATTTTCTCTAATGAGCATTTATTTCTAACACGTCTTATTAATTATTGTCTGTGTTTTTGCCAAAACAAGATGATTTTTCTTATAGCATACAGTGTTGGGGTAATGCATTACAAGCAACACATATTTGTATGCATTTAATCTAACTTTATTGTCCAATGTAGCCTACTTGCTGCTGACCTTCGATGATTCAGTCACACCATAAGCAAAAATGACTTTAGATTTGTTGTTATTATTGCTGAAGAAAGTGTTAAACTTTCTTCTCCTGCATCCTATTCTTCTGCAATCTTGAATGGCAGCAGCTGAAAAGTTTGTTTGAGCGCCCTCTACTGTACATGCGTGGATTTGCATCTCCTTCAGCCTTATTATTTCAATTTTGGTGTGAAAGGGCCTTTACATTTTCCCAAAAATATATATATATTTTTTTTTTTTACTTTTCAAAGTAACTCTCCCCAACACTGCTCATTTATAGCCTACTGTTTTCTTACTTTAATTTATTTCATATTTGCTGTTTTTTGCTGAAGTTAACAAAGTGTAAGCTTTCTATTTGATAAATAAAGCGTGACATGATATTTTCTTTGCATGACTTTTTCACATTTGTTAACCTAAGATCACAAGGGTTGAAAAAATGTTCTAGATTGTTGTTATTCTTATGAACAAAAGTAATGACCATATTCTAAACAGTTCAGTGAAGGTCACGGGTGTTTTCAGTGTATTTTCTGATTCTCTGATGCTGTGACTAAATTGCCCAACAAAGGGAAAGTAACTACACATTATGAGTATGAAAACTGATAGCAATCAAAATTCATTGAAATCTTAGCTGTGTTTTGACTTTGCAGTGCATTATTATCTCACACTGAACAGGGTGTCGTCATTAAAATAATATTTCATCCTTGAGAACATTTAACGCTTTTAACATCCAGCAAACTATGCGAGCCATTAAATCAGCAGAGCCATTAAATCAGCAGAGACTGCTAGACGAGAAAACCATGAGTTAATAAAGCCTGTTCACATTTGAGATGAACTTGTATTAACTGGTGTCAGTTTGAGTCTTGCAGGATTCATGAAGGGTCAGCTGTGGTGGCATAGGGTTCTTCTCAGTCTGAAAGCTGCATATATCGTCATCAAGCTCCATCAGAGGACGTCTCAATTTAACCGATTATTATGAAGAATTCATCAAGTGTATCCTTCGCGTCCATCTGTGGTCACTCGTCGAGACCACAGACGAGTGTCATTCACTCTATTGGATTAATGCATTTTTCCAAAATTAAGGTTTTATAGTATGTTGGTGCTGAAACTGTGTGGGCAGGAACATGTGTGATGTAGCCATGCACACTTAGACTGTCTTAGACTATCTAGCGTTTAATGCTGAGGATGAACAGCCCATAAGCCTCAGAAGGACTGACGGACACAGCCTCATAGGATGCCTGTGTGACAACCTGCCCCGACCTTACATTTATGGGGGAAACAATACCTTTGTCCTGTAAAAACACATTCGTCCATTTGTTGTTGTCTCTTGCTTTTGCATTGTCAATGTGTTTTTATTGTTTAAGCTTGTTATCAAACACATTACCAAAAAAAAAAAAAAAAAAATCCTTATTTGAATTTGATATATATACACACATTCACAAAAACGTTTTATAACCACTGACAGAGAAAAACTTTGACTGACTTCCACTGTGACAACTAGCCCTGATGTCCACTAATTAACAGATTACCAAGCTTAAAAATTAATGCATAATGTATTAATTCTGATTGATGTTTATCTCTCTAAAAAGTGGTGAGCGACATTACTTAGGTAGAAGAGAAAATGCTTAAAAAGACCAAAAAACAAGAAGAGATTTAAGTTTGCTCGGTCTTCTCCAGTTGATGTGATGGACTCGTCCACTAAAGCTCCTGCTGACGGCAGCAAACTCCTCAACTCTTCACACAAATGAAGGTTTTGATCTCTGCACTGATGCTTCTTCCTCAACTTCAGTCCACAGATCATTGAGGAGCAAGAAGAGGCATTTGAGGCTGTAACCCAGGAGAAAGAAGCAACCAGAGGCTAGAGAACATCAAGGCTTTATACTGTGTAATGCATGTGTAACAGGTCAAAGAATGACAAATATTTTTGCAACCTTTCATTTTCTATATTCTATTGTTTGTGAGTTTATTTCACCAAAATATTGTATTGTTCAGTCATGTCATGATAGCTTATAGGTATTGGGAGAGTTATTTGTTGTGTAAGTGCGCCCTCTATTGTATAGGAGCTGGAGTGGTGGTCATATACTGCATTTTCGCGTTCTTTTCTCAGTCTGCGTTCTACTTGACTGAGAGAGGTATGTGTTCACATCAGCGCAATGTAAACTTGAGACTGTTATAACTTTAGTTTCAGTGCACATGGTAATTTGTATGTGTATTTTATGATGAGTGCACTTACATTTAATCGAGATGTGTCGAGAACTTTGCTGTTTTGAGAGTTTGAGAAATTGCTAACCTCGTGTTTTGTTTAGCTGTATGTTAGCGATCGTCATTCTATCCTCTTGTGTTGTAGCCCACGTTTCAGTTGTCCTTTTTCTTATGTTAGGCTGATTCTGATCGAGGATAGAATCCTGAACTTTTGCTCTCTTTGAAATTGATCAGGTTTGTACTCCCAGTAGGTTAAGAATATAATGTGTTCATTTAAAAAGTTTTCTTGTATTGATTAATGTTCAATGGCACTGAAAAGCCCAGATGTAAAGCATGTATGTTGCTTCGTGCATGTATGTTAACTATTGAAAATGGTTTATTTCATGTTGCATAATGTTAATGTAAGAGCTAAAAGCCCAGAGTTAATAACAGAGATAACACGCAATATGACACACATACACATGATATACACAAGCCTAATGCAATATATTTATTTTACATAATAATTCTTTTGTATTTTATTTTCTGATTTTTTAATGTGATTAAATGTTTAGTCTGCATTGTACTTGACTGAGAGAGGCTGATTCTGATCAAGGACACGGCTCCAGACTAACGTTTTTTAGGAGCGCTGGAGCCCCTGACTGAACATTGTAGGAGCGCAAGATTAAATCAGCTTGCAATGCATTTATTCAAATTTCCCACAAAATAACTGTAATACTGACAAATTCTTTCATAATAAATACAGATATTACAATGTGCAGTTTTCATTTAAGTTCACAGGGCTCCAGACTAACATCTGAGGGCAGCGGCACCGCAGACACTGAGCTCTGCAGAAAATATCTGGCAGCACTGGGGCTGACAATAAAGCACTAAGCTTAATTTAGGGTGTAGATGAAATTAACTTTAATTATTATCATTCATAATGTCTTAATATTAATTAAAAAGCAAAACGAGTGGAAAAAAATTATATTAGGGAGTCAAAATAGCCAATAAGCACCCTACTGTTTACAATGGTAATTTATTTATTTTATTATTTTTAAATAAGTGTTTTAAAAAAAGAATTTTCCTACATCTTAAATTTTTTAGTTTTAGGACAATCTTTGAAGGATGAACAAAAAATGTGTTGGTCATCACATTAAAAATAACATTTATATATGATATTATAGTTTTGAAGTGCTGGAAAAAGATGTGTAGTATACTTGTAAGCGTTTGACTATTTCTGTCACAATACCATAGTTATGGTTAGAGTTCCTACATTAGCCTAAATCCATGGAGAATGTTGCTGATTTGTGGACTGAAAGCCTTCTGTAGTGTTTCTCCTGGTTTCCACGTCAGCGCTGTTTGATCTGATATCTATGGTTTATAACAGAGAACTCTGCGCCGAATCTGAATGTTTCTCACTGGATCTCGCAGCGATGATGTTATTAATTCTGAGGCGAATTCAATGGATTTCTTCACTGGATCTCCAGAGTCTGGATCTTCTAGTAACAGTGTCGCGAGATCGAGATCGGCCCGCGACTGGCAAGTTGTTGGAACGTTTCTCCAGACGTTGCTGGTCAAGATGCTTTGGGGAAAAGATGTTTTTATGAATGTTAAAAGTCAGGACACCTGCTCATCCTTTATTACGACTATTTGTTTACATTTTATAACAAAACAGTGAAGTGTTCAAAACTGTGCCATAACAGAAACAGATTAAGCTATTTCTCGTGAATGTGCACGACTTCTGATTCATTAAGTAAATAACTAAGAATAACAATGTGCCATACATTATATAACATGTTGTGCAACAGTCCAGTGTGTTTATGATGATAGTTTAAAATAATATGCTGCCAACTAAAAGTTTGCAGCATAATGAACTGTTGTTGCACAGCTAAAATAACTGGAGGTGAATGACACTGGAAGACTTGCACATTCAAGTTACAAAATGGTTGTGCCCACTCTCATGTTAAAAAATATGGTTGATAATATTAATGCAGGGACCACAAAATGCACAAATCAAAACTCTTCTTAGTCTAGATATGAACTCAACACTCTCTGTTGGTTCTGAAGTGCATAACTAAACATGAGTTGGCTCATCACGTCTCTGCAGGGTCCCGGTCCTTCATGTCCTCCATCACAAGCTGAAGGATCAACTGTAGGTTTCTGAGGAGTCGACACTGTCCTGCATTGATGGTTGGGCTGTTTATCAAACATTTATGGAATGGCCAGAGGACAGACGCCCTGTTCATATTAATGTGTTTACATGAACACTGCAAAACATTTGATTGTGTTTTAATGTCACAGTGTTTTCACTGTTTTGCATATTATAACTGAGCCATGTTTGGTAGTGTTTTGTTGTGCACTAGGTTTAGATTTGTGAAAGCTGTGGAAATTGTAATAAGCAATACAGTGTTATTTTGAAGACTAACCTGGAAAAAGAAGCAGTAACAAATATTTTACCCAACTGTTCTAAGTAATATTTCACTGCTTGATGGTTGTATTCTTTGGATATTGTAGATAGAAATGCTGTAACGGCTCTGATTTACTCTACAAGATAGCTTCAGGAAAAAATGTCCCTTTCTTTACCATGTTTGAAGAAGTGTTTTCTTTTCTTGATGATGCTCTTCAACAGAGAGCCGTGCAGAGTCCAACAGAAACAGCACAGCAGGCCTTCGGACATTTCTCCAGATGAAATTGAGGGGAAAGAATAGAGTTGCAGTGTCACACCAGAGGAAAGCAGAGACAGCAATTCATGATAGATAGAGACTGACCGGCTACTTGTTGTTTTATGTCAAAAGGTATTTAATCCCATAATATTCGGTTTTTCATTTTTCAACATGCAGTCCTCACTTGTGTTTAGTCTCCGGCTAAAAATGCTGAATTCCTCCACTGTTGTGAGCAGCGGATGGTGCATGACCAACACAATCTTCTAGTACTGCGTATCTATAGCATGCAATGTATTTGTCGTGCTATTTATGTCTCTTTATCAGACTGAAACAAAGCAAAATAATGTTTGCGAAAAATAAAGTGAAGTTGAACGAACAAGGAAGCACAAAAAAATGAACATGCAACACAAAGGCCATGAGCTGCTTGTATATCTTGTGCGTACTGTAAGTGCCACTCTACTACAATGCTAAATGAGATGCAACTAAATAAAAAAGGACTGCACAATCCACAAAGGAATGGAATTAACTGAACGGCAGTCAGGCTGTGGATACTTTTCTGAACCTGTGTTTATGGTCCACTGAAAAGCAAGATCAAGCAAGCTGTTTTCCTTTTACATGTCTTTTCTAAAGTGAGGCATGATGGCATTTCTTCCAGCATGTGTTTGATCAGGACTCTTGTCTTTTTTCCACATGTGGTCCAGTGCTTCTTAACCAGGCTGTCCACTAGGGGTCCTCAGCACACTTCGAAGAGGGCCTCCAGATGACTTAAAATGATTTAAATAACAGAACAATCATTAAAATTATTGAAAACAATTAAAAATCTAAATATTTCTTATTTCCATTTTTTTTTTTTTTTTTTAGAGACCCGGGAAAGTCATGGGAAATAATAAAATCAAATAACTTTTATGAATACACATAAATCCTTATCCAGTAAATTCCCACAGACAGTGAGATAATGAACCTTTTTCCTCTTTACACTGATACTTAATTTACAATGCATAAAAAATAAATAAACTCAGAAAATGCATTTTACCCGCAATACACTATATAGCAAAAGAAGCAGTTTCTTTTCTCCTCTGTCCTACTTTTCTCTCCTGGAATTAAAGAACTTTAAAAGCAACAAACGAAACATCCATGGTTTCCTCGTCTAGCAGAATCTGATGATTCATTTAACGGTTCACATACGGTTTGCTGATTGGATGTTAAAGATGCCAAATATCCTCAAGAATGGAATATTATTTTAATGACGACATCCTGTTTACTGTGAGTTTATAATGCACTGCAAAGTAAAATAAAAACAAGATTTCAATGATTTTTGATTGGTATATGTTTTTATATAGTTTAGTCCCAGAAAACACACTGAAAAATACCCATGAAACTGTTTAAAATATGGTCATTGCTTTTGTTCATAAGAATAACAACAATCTAAGTAAAAATTTCAAAATTGTAACAAATGTGAAAAACTCATGTAAAGAAAATCGGATGTATATCTTTATTTCTCACTTCATTAATTAACTGCAGCAAAAAAAAGTAAAATATTTCACATTTCATTAATTAACTGCAGCAAAAAAAGTAAAATATTTCACACTTCATTAATTAACTGCAGCAAAAAAAGTAAAATATTTCACACTTCATTAATTAACTGCAGCAAAAAAAAATTCACACTTTATTAATTAACTGCAGCAAAAAATCACACTTTATTAATTAACTGCAGCAAAAATTCACACTTCATTAATTAACTGCAGCAAAAAAATTCATTAACTGCAGTTGTAAAAATAATGAACTATTTTATAGAGCGACTTTAAAAGCAGCTTCTCAAAGCGCTGCACAGAAAAAAAGTAAAACACTGCACAATAAATACAAAATAAAAGTCAAAATCAACAAATGCTATCAACGAAAACTTTAGGATGACCATGGCAGTCTTTCAAATTAAAAGTCCATAATAGGCTTTTTGAATCAAGGCTTTTTAATTTGAAAGAGTGCCATGGTCATCCTAAAATCTTCTTTGATGGACTATTACAAACTCTGTAGAGCACCTTAACTGTACACGTTTCCCTGAGATACGCTCTCTTCTATTGGACTTTGTTTTGAAGATCAAAAAATGCTAGTTTAAAAAAAATATATGTCTTGAGTTGAGCTTTAAAGATGTCATAGGTCTGAGTGAACGAATTAGACCGTGAGGAGTCTGTGATTCGGGGTGTAAGGGGTTAACAGTGCAGATAAATAATGAGGAGCCAATGTAATGCCAGCACTGAACCTGAGCGAGAGCCAAAACGGGAGTAATATGGTTGCCAGACATGGGCAGTATTTCAATTAAATGTATTTTAAATACGTATTTAATTACTTTAGTGTATTTTGTAATTTGTATTTTGCAGGTGTGGAAAAAATAAAATGTAGTTTGTAACAAAATATTTTGAGGGAGTGTATTTAGAGTATTTCAAATACTTAAATACTTAAGAAAAATCACCATATGCTTATCACCATAGTAAATGATTTTGCCATATTTTCGGTCTGATGTTGGCAATGGCAATGGCAATGTCCAGGTTAGATGCACGAAAATCACGTGACACCCTGTAGACCGGGCTCCCTCCAAGAAGTGAATGAGCTTTGAACACAGGAGAAGAAGTGGCGCTGCTCCTCTTAAAAACGGCATTAAAGGGTTAGTTCACCCAAAAATGAAAATTCTGTCAGTAATTACTCACCCTCATGTTGTTCCAACCCCGTAAGACCTTTGTTCATCTTCGGAACACAAATTAAGATATTTTTGATTAAATCTGAGAGCTGGATCACTCCTCCATAGGCTTCTAAGACATTATAACTTGCTGGCCCAGAAAATGTATTAAAGACATCGTTAATATAGTCCAAGTGACTACAGTGGCTCAATCTTAAGTTTATAAAGCGACGAGAATACTTTTTGTGCGCAAAAAAACAACAAAAATAACGACTTTATTCCACTATTCATTTCCTTCTCTCTGGGACTCGAGTTTTTTCCCGTAGTATAACTGCGTAGCTCTTCTGTGTTGCACGTCACACGCAGGCTCACTATTGGCCAACGCTGGTCATGTGTGTGATGCGTGTGACGTGCAACACAGATGCGCTGCGCTAAAACACTATGTGAACTAACTGTGGAATAAAGTCGTTTTTTTTTTGCGCACAAAAAGTATTCTCGTCGCTTTATAAACTTAAGATTGAGCCACTGTAGTCACTTGGACTATATTAATGATCTCTTTAAAGGTGAACTAAGTAACTTTTTTATCTTAACCGAACAGCTTCGGAGTCATTGGAATGGTTATATGACTGTTTTTGGGTTGAATGGTGGTCTTCTCGCACCCCTCGAGCGCCTGTGAGACGAAAAACCACCCTTGCAACTTTGGGCCGCCGGCCGCAGCATCAGGAAGTGTCGCTTGATATCAGGTCTCGCGATGTAACAAACTGCACACATATACTATATAAACACTGATATGCTAGCCTTCTGTGTATCATACATACCTCAGTGGACGTGGCTCTGTGCGTTCGCCGGGTTCTTTGAAAACAAATGCACATGACCAGCGGGAGAAGATGGGATGAGCCAACGAGTTTTGACGACAGTGTTGTCAAATATCTATTCCGAAGCTGTAGGGGGAGCTCTATAGAGAAACCCGCGAGCAAAAAGCGAGAAAACAGCGAAGAAATCGGCAAAGCTGCATAATGCAGCTTTAATACATTTTTTGGGCCAGCAAGTTATAATGTCTTAGAAGCCGATGGAGGAGTGATCCAGCTCTCAGATTTAATCAAAAATATCTTAATTTGTGTTCCGAAGATGAACGAAGGTCTTACGCGGTTGGAACAACATGAGGGTGAGTAATTACTGACAGAATTTTCATTTTTGGGTGAACTAACCCTTTAAGATTATTGTGGGAGTATTTTTGTATTTTCAAAATCCTACCGGTAATTACTTGTATTTTATTTAAATACATTTTTCACATCAGTATTTTGTATTTTATTTTGTTACATTTCATGAGCCAGTATTTGTAGTTTGTAACAAAATAGTTTTTGATGTATTTGTGCCCACCTCTGACGGTTGCATGTCCTGGTCCCAGTCCGGATCCCATGGTGGAAGAGTTGTGTACTGGAGCTTATTAAATGTGGATTTAGAAACGTTGGCTAAAAAGGCATTACAGTAATCAGCTTTTCAGCTACAGAGAAATTTGCATAGTGCACAATCTGGCTATATTTCTGAGATTAAAAATATGTACAAAAGAATCGAATGTAAGACTGCCATCAAAAATAGAGAAAATGGCATCACTAGAGAAAATGTTTTACATTTTCTTATATAATATTTGTTCAGATAATGCAGTGCAGTTCTCTTTCAATCAAGCATAAGCAGTTGACTCAGGTTCATTTCTTCTGCTGGTGTTTCTCTCTCTTGCCGTCTGTTTTCTTCACTGCTCTCAGGGACCTTTAAAAAGAGAACACACTTCTGATGAATTATCCAGGTAATGTGGACAATAAAAAGCTCTGATTTGAGCTCATGCTGTTGATGATTTACAGTTTTAAGATCACAATGAACCTGATCCTCACAAATAACTGAACTGAATCACTAAAACCAGATTTATATTCTACATGAAAGTGCAAATTGTGAACTTCTCGTCAGTGACTGTAAAATCATTGTAAGAAAAATCTTACGTGTTTTATTGTTTTCCTTTCTTCCTTAAAACTTGAGCTTACGTTGCATCACCGACTCCAGAATCAGCACCTGAAGAACACAAATGTTGATGAGATTTTCACACTTCCTCAATGATCCACATGACTTTATGAATCATTCTGATCTGATAATGTTTAATAGTTCAACTTTAACAGTGATGAAGCTTGACTCTGTTTCTCTCACCTCTATCTGTGTTGTTCTTCAGTTCAGAGTATAAAGTGTCTCCAGACTCGCTGCTCTTCCCTGACAGTGAACAAGAGAAACAGAGAATAAACACACGCTTTACATCTGCAACTACAATAATAACTGATAATCCATGATTATATCAAGAGAGAACAGAACCTCTCAAACCACAATGAACATTTATTAGCAGGTGATGTTTAAATATTGTATATTTTACATATTTTATTTTCACATGATCTGTAACCTGATGAAGACAATATTTCAGAGCATCTCTTTATTACCTCTTTGATTCTTCTTAGATTTCATTTCAATCAGAACATCAGCAAGTCCAGCGCCTGTCATGAGGAACACATCTGACTCTTATTATCAGTCTTATTCATTACAGTAAATATGTGATTGTCGAGACTGTTGTTACATTGTTTGTTACATGTCTTTATCAGTTCTGTTAATGATAGTAAATTGTTCTCTTTGCCTGATAATATAGAAGCATTATATATTATATCTAGTTAAATGTGATGATTCATTCAGACAGTTGTGTTTAGATGCAGTTTGTTGAGAGTTTACCTTTGCTCTTGCTTTTCTTTTTGTCCTGTATATTGATCTGTGCGTAAGTCAAATCACTGGGTCCTGCAGTATTAATATCTAATACAGAACAGAAAATAAATCAGATTATTCAGAATATGCTGGACAAATAATATTGTACTTCAGGAAAAACAGGATCTCACCTTTGCTTTTCTTTACTTTTGCTCCGACTTCTGAGTACATCACATTATTTGACTTTGCCATGGTATCATCTAGAAAAATAGTTAATTCATGAAAATGTTTATTCATATTTTATGCAATATAATCCTCTTTGATTCTCCTTTAGATTTCATTTCAATCAGAACATCAGCAAGTCCAGCGCCTGTCATGAGGAACACCAGCTCGATTATCTGACTCTTATTATCAGTCTTATTCACTACAGTAAATGTGTGATTGTCGAGACTGTTGTTACATTTCCAAAATGAAGGTCTTTATCAGTTCTGTTAATGATAGTAAATTGTTCTCTTTGCCTGATAATAAAGAAGCATTATATATTATATCTAGTTAAATGTGATGATTCATTCAGACAGTTGTGTTTAGATGCAGTTTGTTGAGAGTTTACCTTTGCTCTTGCTTTTCTTTTTGTCCTGTATATTGATCTGTGCGTAAGTCAAATCACTGGGTCCTGCAGTATTAATATCTAATACAGAACAGAAAATAAATCAGATTATTCAGAATATGCTGGAAATATGCTGTACTTCAGGAAAAACAGGATCTCACCTTTGCTTTTGCTTTTCTTTACTTTTGTTCTCACTTCTGAGTACATCACATTATTTGACTTTGCCATGGTATCATCTAGAAAAATAGTTAATTCATGAAAATATTTATTCATATTTTATGCAATATAAAAACAGACACTGTCAATGTTATTGGTTAATGACTCTATTGAAGAGGGTTTTTAACCTTTATCCGCGGATTTGTTTTTCTTAACAGTGACCTCTGAATATGTGACGTCTTCCAGCGGCTCTAAAACAAACAAGTCAAGCCGACATGAATGATATTTGTTGATTTTAAATTATAAGTGTTTATACAGTATAACGTTTAATACTCCACCTTTGTCTCTCTTATTCGCTGGTATCACATCATCATAAATGTGATCAGAATCTGCGTGACAGCAAACATTTTGAGGACAAAAGGTAAAATCAGTCTTGAACAAAACATTTTTAATAAAAAATACATAAAGCTTAAAGGGATAGTTCAAAGAGATATCTTGATGAATGTTGGGTTCCAAGCAACATCGGACCACTTTTAATGCACGAGAAAAACAGACATTTTTCAAAACATCTTCTTTTGTGTTCAACAGCATGAAAATCATACAGGTTTATAATGACATAAAAGTAAATGATGACAGAATTCATTTTTGTGTGTGAACTATCCCTTTAAATCATTTGTTATTGCGTCTGACCAGACTGCAGAGGAGAGTTTAACGCTTGAGATTCTCCAGATGGATTCGGGACTGATGTCTGTTGAATGTTACAGTGCTGATCTACAATAGAGACAAAGATCATTATAGTCACTGTAAGAGTTTTGTCACTCACATATAATCTGATTATATGCATTAACTGCTCATTTATTAATAAACATGCAGCGGCTGTCTAAGCTTCAGAAACTGTATCTTCCATTTGTTGCTGTTCATGTGGTTTAATAATTCATAACATGTGATGAACTGCTCCACACCTTTCTTGTGTTTGTGTCTCCACAGCAGAACCAGTGAGATGAAGAACAACAAGCAAACACTCAATCCTACAGACACACCAATGACCAGAAGAGAAGATGAAGCTGTTGAGAGAAACATGACAAACACACAGATCTGTCCGTGAGTGACGTGATCCTGTATGATCATATTACAGTAATATCATCACTGATCGTCACTGACCTCTGACTGAGATCCAGCTGTGGAGTGACTGTCCTCTCTCTGTTTTACAGTAGTAGAAACCCTCATGTGACTTTAAGACAGTAGTGATGCTCATCTCTCCTGTCATCTGATTCTGGATCAGTGATCCGTCTTTATAGAAATCAGCGCTGAGGATCGGGGAGTTTGTAGATCGATGTAAACAGTGTAGAGTCAGAGTCTCTCCCTCAATCACAGGATCAACAGAACTCTCCAGAATCACCTCACCGTCTACAAACACAAGAAATGTGTGTTTAATGCTGTAAATATTAAGAATACATAAGAAAAATATTTGATATTATGAATTGTACTTTATACCTTTCAAGATTTTTTAGTGGCGACACTTTTAAAGTGAAAGTTAGACCCTCTCATGCTTTTTTATACTAGTGTCGTGTCGTCTAACCTGATCTCATGAGAAAACGTCTCAGTTATGTATGTAACCCTCGTTCCCTGAAGAAGGGAACGGAGACATACGACGGAACTGACTGACGAATTGGGGATCGCTTTGAGAAACTAATCTACTTAGAGTGTAACCTAACTGAGCCAATGCCCATTGGCATGCGATAATTGCATCAGCTGCTCTGTCTCGCAGCGCGGGTATATACCGAGTAGGGATATATATGTAGGGATGCACCAAAAGGAAAATTTTGGCCTGAAACCGAAAATTCTGGATGTACTTGGCCGAAAACCGAAACCGAAATGACTTTAAAAAAAAAAAGAATTAATTTCTTATTTTAAATTATTATTATTTTATTTTTTTGTATAACTGTATTATTATTAAACTTTTTAAAAGTTTAATAATAATACACACAAATTGGACAGAAAATAGGCCTATATTAAAATAATATTTAATAATCAATATATTATTCTTTATTCAGTTCTCAGGAGAATCATATTTAACAGATTTATTGTTTTACCTATTATCAAAATAAAGTAGTCCTACAAAGCTATTATTATCATCAGAGCATGTGAGCAGATAGCAGGGAGTGGTCAGTGAACAAGAGTCTAGCGTCATTTTACCAGAGTTGCCCACCACCGCTATACACACCATGTTACAGCACAGTTGGGCTACTGCAAACAGAAACAAGTCCAGAGAAATTTCATGTCGCCACGTTTTTATCGGATTTTGCCTTTCCGGTGAGCATGAACGGTACATGCGTTTGGGTCATGAGTGACTGAGCAGAGCCAACACACACACACAAGGTGGTTGCAGAATGCGCGGAGAACACAGCGCACGCACACAGCGGAACACACTTCTAAATTGTGCATCTTTGGAAGCGGAGCCGCTTGCAAAGTCACCAAACATGCTGAGCCAGAGTGAAACCTGATTGCTGAACACGGAGGGGCGGGGCGGCATATTTTCGGCCATTTTTCTCTTTTGGGCAAAAAATTTAAATGCCATTTTTTGCCGATAATTTCCGGCAGCCGAAATGTCGGTGCATCCCTAATAACGAGCAGCAGGTGTGTTGCATCTTTGTTTTCCGCTGAGGAGCCGAGTTTAGTGACGGCCACATAGCGGAGGTACAGCAACATTCGTCTCCATTCCCTCCTTCAGCTGTTACATACATAAACATACATAAACGAGATGTTCCCTTTCAGTCGGTCACGTTCCCTGAACTGAGATCAGGGCTCAAGCAGAGAAAGTCAGTCACTGCTGTTCCGCAAGACCCACTCAGTGTGACTATTGGATAACGCTGGGAAAGCGTACCCTTCTAGAGAAAGGGAACGCTGCAGAAACCACATCCTACCCTAAATGTGGGAGTTACACATATGGACTAGCCAAGCAGGGTAGTGCAACATATGGCAGTCTCTGGGGTGATTCCAGCCTAATCCTAGGGGGATAAAACACCAGCAGAGACGACAGAGCGGACTCTATCGAGGGAAAGACACGGGCTAGCCGAACCGGGTAGCCATACAGTGGAAGAATACACGGTAACACTTTATTTTGATAGTCCACTTTAGACATTCTACTAAGTATAATTAACTTTGCAGCTACATGTCAACTAACTGTCAATTGAGGATTAGTAGACTGTAGCGACAATGCCTGACATGCGGTCACATGCTGTTCCAATTAGTAAATCCTTGTCTCCAAACACATCCTTCGTTGTCTTTTCAGACAACGGGTCTGTGCATGGCGTCGCTAAGTCTACCATGAACAGTCAAAATTGCAATCTGTTGTTCCCCAGAGGGACATTTTAGTCACCAAAGGAACCCTGTTCTGCACAATCCGTTCTAAAACCCCCATGTCAGCATGGACTCCCTGTGACTTTACAACCTCATGACACACACCCACACACACAAAACCTCCTTTGAGTGCAACTCCATATAGAAAGATGGCTCTTGAATGTATACCTTCCGATATGTGTGTGATTAGCTTTGCTTTATAATAGAAGTGTGGTTTGCTAGAGTATAAGTTTGAATTCTAAATGTTCACTGAAAGAAGTTCATCAATAGTGTCTTGTGGTAACCCTACCTCAGACCATAAAACTTTACAACCCATGAAAGCAGACATTCCAACGCACACACACACAAACACACTCGTGGACTTTGAAACATACACTTCCACACATGCGATCCAATAGCCATGTTTTCGATATGTATTTTATGTGTGTATAATTTCCATGGCAGATTGAGATTTTCTATGTTCTATCATAGAAATTAATGGACTCTTAAGATGCTCAGAATCCTACATTAGAAATGCATATCTGTATTTCCCATATTCTGTACATATCCATGTCTAGTATCATTCTAATCGTAGTGATCCCACGGAATTGCATATATGTATGAGATTACAATGAAATGTATTCTTATGGGTATTATCTTTTCTGAAAGAGAAAATACGAATTCCATCTCTCACATGACAAAGTCAAAGTAGGCGTTTCTTCTTCACACAAAGAAAATGTTCCCGCTGTCAGATAAGGAGATCTGATTGGATGTTGTCCCCAACAGGAGGGTGTAAACAAGTGTCTTTAAAAAGCAAGAGACCCTGTTTCCTCTCTCTCTCTCTTCTCTCATCGATCCCGCTGATCCCACTTCCTCGTTTCTCCACGTGCAGCGCTGCTCCG
Organism: Abramis brama; assembly: GCA_022829085.1. Taxonomy (NCBI): domain Eukaryota; kingdom Metazoa; phylum Chordata; class Actinopteri; order Cypriniformes; family Leuciscidae; genus Abramis; species Abramis brama. Next base: position 51,837,472 of record CM040768.1, on the reverse strand, counting down.
GTTGGACAGGCATCGCCTTGGCCTCTGGGACACATGGCCCGCGTCATGTAAAAGCCTGCCGTCTTTGCAACCAAGATTTGCAACCTCTCCCGTCCCGGGAGACGAACTTTCTCGGTAACATTACAGTCAGTAAGCCTTTTAAACTTCCGCGGCACTGGAAGACGCAGCGGAAAACAGGACACCATCGCTTCCTGCTTCAGCCTCGCCCGAACAGAGAACGAACGTGCAAGTAACTTTAAAACCCTCTCTGAAAGCTGCTTTCCAGGAGTCTCGTGAACTTAGGTTTCTGTATGTAATAATTACTAATTTTCTCTTCTCTTCTCTTTCTTTCTTTCATTTCATTTCAGTCTGATCACTTATGTTATTGTTTGGTTAAATGTGTGTTTGTTTTATTGTTTGTATTTTTACGTACGTTTGTATTTGTAGCTCATATAACCTTTAGTTTTACATGTATTAAAATCCATATATCCTTTTAACTGTCTCTGTATTTGAAAGCCCACTTTTATAAAGTCAATGAGACAAAAGATCTTGCTACACGCTCGATAGACTACAGTGAGTAGTTTTAATTAATAAACTCAGAAAGTTTGATGTCTGTGGCCAGGACATAAACTTCCTTGAAGTTTGTGAATACCTCTTCTTAACTGTACTGATCTTACCTTTACTCGCTGGACGAATTAAAGGTTGGACAGACCAGTTACAGAACAAGGTAATCTCGGTAATTGATAAAATAAATGTACATGCGACTTATGAATTATGACCATGAGTCATAAATATTAATATTCCCAGAATTCCCCATATTCTTGAGCTAATTCACATTTACCCAAAGTCGTATTCGTTACAAGACTGTCTGTTTGATATTTGCTAACACTTTATTTTGTTACATCCCCCAACAGACATTCTACTGACTATAAGTAACTTGGCAACTACAAGTCAACTTAATCTCCTAACCCGAACCCTAACACCTAACCATAACCTTACAGTCTACTACAGGGTCCCCGCGGATCCTTAAAAAGTCTTAAAAGGTCTTAAATTGGATTTTTTAAATTTAAGGCCATAAAAAGTCTTAAAAAGTCTTTTTACTTATGAAAGGTCTTAAATTTTAGATGACACTTTGACTTAAACTTATCTAAATGCTTTCGAAATTAAAACTATCTAATTAGCGTAGGCCTACGTATTATTTTTTTAATTCTATCTTTGTGGATTTTCTTGTTCACGTGACAATTCGCGTCACTTACGGCAGCATATTAGCCTGCGTCTGTCTCCTGCACGCGAGAGGAGAGAAGAAAACGAGTAAATGTCAGTCCAATTGTAAGTTCATTCTTTATGTGCTTAGGAGTGTGCGATATTGTCTATGAACTATGATGATATTGTAATCATTGTTTTAACTATGTACGAGGCACTGCGAATGCGAGCTGGCATCGCGTTTCTCTCATGCTTGCTTTCACTGCGTGATGTGTCAGAGCAGTTATAGATGTCCCCAAATGAGTTTTTGTCTTATAAATATAAATATAATATGATATTTATATTTATGTTGTTATATTAGAATATCACATGAGCAAGAGTGCCGTTTTCCTGTGCACAATTGCAAATGTGATATTTATTTTATACAACAGTTAAATTAACAATAAAGCTAACATTGTGTGTTACTTTTTGGACACAATATTGTCAATTTTCACTTTATATCGCCGACGAGAATTTCATAATGAAGCCGTGGTCCAACAGACAGCGATGATTGATTTTTTATTTTATTTTTTTATTTTATTTTTACTGAAATCCGCGTTTTGAACGAATCATTTTAACGATTCAATGAACAATCACTTGTTTTTCTGAATGAATCAGCCGTTTGATCAAATCCGTTGAATAAATGACTCCAACAACTCGCTTATTAAGACAGTGACTTGCGCCACCTACTGGTGGTTTTAGTTTCATATTTAAAGTATACTTTAATTAAAACGTTAAAATTATAAATCATTTCAAATTTAAATATTGAATAGCTTTATTTATGCAATTGTAAATGAAGTGTAAATATAGTAATGCCAGTTTTGATGCCGCTTCTGTGTCACCTCTGCACTGCAAGGATGGATTTTAATTTAATGATTTAATTTGACATAGGTACTGTGTTATTCTAATATAATTTAATTTGAATGTTAGAATTTGACATAAAAGGTGATGCATACCTCTAAATACGTTTAGAAACAATATCCATATATAGGTGAAAATGCCCCTGGAAATCAATTTAAGGTGGCAAATATTGCCCCTTAATAAAAATGTTAATTTCGGTCACTACTGTGAACTGTGACCACTGCATAGAATATAATAAATATGAATATCTTCGTGGGTCTGCTGTGAACAACAGGCCTAAACCAGCCAGGGTACCAGTACAAAAACACAATCAGTAAAATATCATCTAATTATTATCAACAAAACTTTGAAAATATCGAGACATATTTTTGTCAATATTGCGCACCCCTAATGTACGGTATTAATTTTGATTTCTTCAGGTCTTAAAAAGGTCTTAAAAAGCCTTAAATTTGACTTTAAAAATGGTGCAGCTACCCTGTACTACAGCCTACTAATACTCTAATGAGAGTTAGTTGAAGTAGTTGAAAAGTTACTTATAGTTAGCAGAATGTCTAAAGTGGACTAACCGAATACACATATGGGATTGCCGCAGGGATCACTACATATGGACACCCATCCTAACACAGGTTCCACAATGCATATGGGTGTTAGTCCTGGCATCAGACTCTCCACCACGTCTGACTGCCGGAGGTGACGGAGGAACTCAACAGGGTTTTCTGGAAACAGCCATTTCTGGGGATCTCTACTGGAGCAAATAAACGCACATATCCGGCCCAGCGGACGGGAGTGGCATAGCAAGCCGACACTTAGAACGGGTCCCTTGCGCTACAGCCCGGGAAAGCATGGCTGTCAACTCTGAATCTGATTCAGCATGAGCACACACACCATTAAAATGGGAAGCTCAGCATAATCTTCATTTCCAAAGCATAACATCCCACTCTCCGATGCAGCGAGCGACATCTGATCCTCCCCTGGAGCCCCGAATGAAACCCTGGGTCCCGCATGAGAAGGACCAGTAATCCCATCCGGAAGCTGCCAGGCATACGAGACAGTGATCATGGCTGTCAAACTTGACGACACACGACACGCTGAGCGCTTAAACCTTTATGAGAAAGGCAAGACGAACAACATGCCGACGTGGTCATGCTCTCATGAGAGAACATAAACCACCCACAAACGCAGTCTCAGCATGCTTGCGATGCGATAGAGGAGTGAGGGACCCGAGGAGGTGGTCTCGTTGGGGAAGCCCTCACTGTGATCCTCAGGTCACCAAGGCTTATTAGCCGAAGTAGCCCTTTCCTGGTGCACCAGAAGAGGAACCAGATCGGGGAATAGGCGAAGGGACTCATTTAAGGTACCCGAGTCTCGACCGTACATCTAGAGCGCAGAGTGATGCGCTGGGTTGCCGTGACATTACTTTTTTGTATTTCTTATTGGTTATTCAGTGTCACATGAGCACAGCTCATCACTTCTGCTCTCTTTATTATTTCCTATGGTGGATTGTTTGAGAGGGCTGGAAGAGGCGAGTAGCGGGAGCAAACTTTCTGTTGACCGTATTGCATGTTTATGTTTATGTTTATCTTTATTGTCTGTTCAGATTTACTGATCAGAAATTCATCTTTGACACTGGCTTCAACAACATACAACCACATTACACACCACATAATAAAACACATAATACATGCATAATAATGAATAAATACATGATTCAGTTAAATTGATACAATATGTGCATATTCACAATACCAAACCTAATTGAGAATCTGATTTAAAACAGTCACTGCCAATGGGACAAATGATCTTTTAAAAATGTTCTTTTTGGCATACGGTACGCGTAGCCTACGCCCCGACGGAAGGACCTCAAAACAGGAGTGGAGGGGATGAGTCTGGTCTGAGTAAACCACAAACGCCCTTTTCCCTAAAAAATGTGAGAAGAATTCTTGCAATGTGCTCTGTTTATGGCCGATAATCTTATTCGCTTCGTTAATTACTCGTGTTAAAAGGCATCGGTTTGAATGCCTTATCATGTCTTTATATGCCTTACCAAAATAAAATAAAAAAAAGCGAAAGCAACCAGTTAGCCACCAATTTGCCAAAATGTAAAATAGATACAAATTGTCATGAGAGTTTGTTGTTTATCAGATTTTTAACCACTGGCATAAAATCAGGTCTATTTTGCAGCTTAATCTGCCAATTTCTATGGGAAGAGACTGTTTGATGAACGTGAATTGCTTGATTGCTTTGCTTTTATGTGGCATTTAAGGGCAGGTTCATCTAACATCATGATAAAAAATAAGTGTGGAAAAACTCATTAAAATTGTACAATGTCAATCTGCATCAGCTGTATAGAAAATATGAAAATGTATGTAGACTTTTTGTTGAATTTAGATTAGAATAAGGGCAAATGTCGTGATTATAAACCAGACTCACCATGTACAGTGATGTTTCGAGGACGAAGTTTCTCTCCAGATTCAGACTCACACCAGTACACTCCAGTGTCAGATGTGCTGAGAGAGTCCATTACACATCGAGATCCTGTTTGATTTGCACAAGTTTGTGTGTCTTTGTCTGTGTATCTTCTCACTGTCCATCCAGCAGAGTTACTCTGATCCTCACAGCTCAGAGAGAGAGAGTCAGATGAGAAGTGTTGACTTCTGCTGGGCTTGATGACCAGAGACACTGAAGCAGAAACTCCTGAAAAGAGGAAAATCTCCATCAAAACTGACAGCACAGAGACTGCAGTGAAACACAGATCCGGATGAGCACAAGCATAAACCCTCACCAGTGATCCACAGTGTGTGTGAGCTGCTGTTGTGTGTGTAATAGGCTGGTCGTCCTCTCTCTGCTCTGCACGTATAAACTCCTGTGTGCTGTAGAGCAGCAGGACTGAGAGTGTAAGATCCTCCAGCTCCTCTGCTGCTGTCTGACAGATGATCATGATCTCTGAACCAGCTGAACGTCCAGCCTTTAGAGGAGCCTGAAACCTCACAGGTCAGAGTCACTGATTCTCCTTCAGTCAGCCACGGCTGTGGAGACACTCGCACTGATGCCTGAGCTTCAGCTGAACAAAACATCACGAGTTACAGAGCCGTAGAGAAACTGATGGAGAAGCTGATCACAACAAACACACACTCACCTGAGACAGTCAGTGTAACAGCATCACTGCGCTGAGAGCTTTGAGTGTGTATCTGTCCTCTACAGGTGTATTTACCGCTGTGAATATATTCAACTTTGCTGATGTTCAACTCTTGTGCTGAGCACCGACTGACAGCCTTTCTGTGTGTCTGTTCATCAGCTCCACTGGTGCAGCAGTCTTGTTCTGTACATCGATTGGCAGAGTTTCATTAAACGACAAATTAAACCAAATGTAGCTACTATTTAAATTGAATTGTGTTACCAACGCTTTTTTATTAAATTTGTATTATATTTACAAATTTTTATATTTTTATATTACATTATTAAGCTACCATGGCTGCTCATAGGCTACTTTTTTTTTTTTTTTTTTTTTAAAGAGACCCCCACAAAGATGAAATCATAATTCGAACCCTGCCCATAAGCAAAGCGTAAAAGCATAGATTTTTTTTTCCAGCACCCATGTT